>MJUU01059289.1:81843-92793 GCA_002080025.1 Modiolus philippinarum | reverse complement strand
AAAAAAAAAAAACAAAAACAAAAACAAAAATCATGAAAAGAATGTACATAAATGTACAAAAAGAACATCGATGCACACATGGTATTCGACAGACAATCATTCAAAATTTAAAAACATATACGTTTATAGTTTTTACCAAATGATCTGAAAATTTCGTGTCTTCTGCGTGAAAACCATACACAAGAATGCAAAGCCGGTCAAAATCCAGGAAAAAAATACAATATTTCTCAAGAGTGTCACAATTTTATAATTTTTTTCACAGAAGAATAAAAATCATCTTTTGTTGTATTGTTTTGTTGTCTTGTTTAACTTTAGTTACATTTTATTGCGAACCATCACAATTTCAAATGTTACAGATCGAGTACCAGTTATCGCCAATTTTCACGTGCTTCGAGATCTCGCGTGATTTTTGTTACACGGTTATGTATAGGTTGGTTCCCGCCGCAATGTTCAGTATGCCTTCGTCATATACAAATATAATGTCACATAAGCGGACTGGGAACCAGACTAGGTTATGTACAGATCCTAAAAATACATTCCTTGTAGAAATTTGTTTTAATCTTTAAAATCAGTGAAATCTGAGATAAAATCCCCTCTAAAATATATATTGCCATGTGGGGGGTCACGTATGATAATTAGCTAAAAATAGATTTTGTACATGTGATGTCGCAAAAGAGAATTTGGGATGTCAGATATGATTCTCTGCCAGAAATAAAAACTTACTATGTTGCTTTCTCTTCAGATAGCCAAATCAAGATGAATTGGGGCTGTAAAGGTCTTCAATTTTCTTGTCATCGTGAACAAAATAGAGCGAATTGCGCATTGATAAAAAGCACGCTACTTTCAGTTTGAAAATTTCACCGTAAGTAAGTACTAAGTAAGTAATATTTATTTAAAGTCGGATAAAATATATACAATATAACAATAAAACATGAGCCCGAATGGTCTCTTTCACCGACTGATATATATCAAAACATAACAAAACACATACAAACATAAATACATAGCACATGCACACAGTTACAATTAAGCAAAACAAAGCACATGGAAAAGCAACACTAGCACTAGCAAGTATAATAAGCAATAAAACACATATGGCATAAGCAGTTATAAAAAGCAAATAAAAAAAACATACATGAACTAAACTAAAAGCAGTTAAGACATAAGATCCTGAAAAAACAAATTCACGATGTGAGTAAAAACTTCAAAATGTAAAGTTGGCAGACTCAGAGATTCAGGTATGGGGCAGCAAGAGAAATTATTGTCTACATGAGAAGCATTTACATTTTTCAGTGAAGCACCAGTTTGATATAAAGTTTTTAAAATAGCCAAAAGAAGAAAGGTTTCTGGCTTCATCAGGTAATGAGTTCCAGAGTCTTGCTGCCTCATAACTAAAACTTTTTTTACCATACCTTGTTGTCCTAGGTTGTGAGATTTCTGCAATATTTTTATATCTAAAATTAAAAGAATGCTCTTTAAAATTTACAATATTATGTAAAAATTCGGGACCAGAGTTGTTTGAAATCTTATAAGTCTCTAATGCGATAGATCTCATTCTTCGGATTTTGAGTGATGGTAGTTTGGATTGTTCTAGTAGAAAGTCATATGAATTTGTAAAATCATTATATATGAAGCGTAATGCTCTTTCTTGTATTTTTTCTATTTTATTGGTATTTTTCTCACTGCAGAAATGCCAAGTTAAGGGACAATAGCTTAAATTAGACAAAATGAAAGAATGATAAATTGTAAGTTTTGCAATGTTATTTAAATGTAATCCGATTCGTTTAAGAACATTGAGTTGGCGAGCTGCTTTTTTACATATATTTGATATATGTATATTAAAGTCTAATTTAAAATCAATAGTGATACCAAGAAGTTTAACTTCCTCTTCACATTCAATATTATTTCCATTTAAGTTAAAAACCAAATTCTGTTTATGTGTTTTTGTACCAATTGCTATTGCCTGGAATTTTTCTGGATTTGCCTGCATTTTATTAAACGAGAACCATCGTATTAGAGATAAACTATCGGTTTCAAGACAAGAAATAACTGAATCTAAAGAATGACCAGATTTTGACAAGGTGTTGTCATCTGCGTAATTATATAAATTATATTATTTACAAAAGAAAAATGTCATTGATGAAAACATTAAACAAGACGGGTCCAAGAATGGACCCTTGAGGCACACCTTTATATATATCAAGCATTTGACTTAAACAATCACCAATTATTTTTTTTTTGGCGACTGACCTTTCATTTTTTATTCCCTTTTAGTTCATTTCTTTTTGGAGTACTTCAGTAGATTAAAGTGTACATTTAACAATTTTATAAAAAGCTGATGCATATATTTTGAAAGATGGCGATAACTGGTACACACATCAGCAAAATGTGTCGAGAAAACCAACCCTTTTTTAAAATGACTATATTACTGCGCATGTGCAATGAAACTTAAAATGAACACGATTGGTTAACGTATTCCTTGGTAAACTTTTACAATACAACGCATTCAAGGTTTAGTCCGAGCTGAAGAAGATCAAATACAGAATTGCAGTGTGAAAATGGCGATAATTGGTACATGACCAGTACCCCTTGGCAGTTTATCGTAGTTTGCTAGCTTCTGCATGGTAAAATCGTGTCAACCTATGATGTGTATTGGTTTGAGATATGCACGCGGAGATATCGGATTATGTTCTGGAAATCGGGTTATATTTATTACCATTTGATTATTTTGCCCTTTTTGAATATTTATTTGAAGTGCTTTTTAAATATTTTTTATTTTGAATGTCTATCTCAGATATTTCGTTTTTGTATCTCAGATATTTCGTTTTTGTGTATTGGTCCTTCGCTATTCATTTCATGAAGGCATATCTGTAACGTTGTTTTAAGTTTTAAAATTAAATGTTATTGATTTAATGTTTTATTTTTCATTTTTTGTTGTTGTTTTGTAAATATGTTATTTTTTTAGTTGGAATTATTCTGTTTGTGTTTTAAAGAAAAAGTCTATTTGTCCTTTTCAGTGCCTTTTTCGCTAACCGTTTTGTTGTGTCTTCCCTTACTGGTTTCATTTATTTTTATTTTCTGGACATTCTCATATATTCAAAGTTTGAATAATATTAACCCTTGACTATTTATTAACTACTTTTTGTGGCTTTCCAACAGATGTTTATTAAGTCACCGTCACATCCTGTTAATTCCAAGTGCAATTAACATCTACCTGTAGCTTTCATGTAAAAGTGAGCGTCATGAAAAGTATGTTGGATTATACCCTGAGGCTGTATCAACATCATATCCAAAAGATTTGACCCAGACTTTCTCCAAACCGAAGGTATAGCATTTTTTCTACAACCCTCCCGTTATATTCAATGTTAAAAATAATTCTCGATAGCCGCTTATTTTTAATCAGGGGAAGTAACTCCGGAAACTCGAAAGTCGTCTATTTCACTTCATGACATGTTTTCGGTTTCGCGTTTTCGCTTTCGCATTTTCGCGTTTTCGCCCTCTCGATTTCGCGTTTTCGCTCTTTGGAAAGTGAAAGTAGAAAACGCGAAAACGCAAAATGGCCGCATCTGGCCACCATACAAATCTCTGTCTGACAGATTAGTGTAAACACCTCTCTTTGTTTAGCACACCTGGCTATACATGGCCCGTTGCCCGTCCATTAGTCGTTTCCTTTTATTTCTTATACTACTAAGATTGCTGCAAGCGAGGAACATAGTTTAACATAGGACTCTATGGAAAATGATTTAAAGATCTTTTCCTATGATCTCCTCTGAAACCACCGAGCCAATTCGAACCAACAAACTTGGTCACAATGGTCACTGGTTACCTTCAAATTTCGTGATTTTTAGGCTTGAACCTCATCTTCCAGGATGATCGCCAGCAGAAAACATTGTTAAACATAGGACTCTATATTAGAAACACATTCTAAGATCTTCTACTGTGAAGCAACTGAGCCAGTTGGAACTAAACATGGTCAATTAAGTCCTTGGTTAATTGGCCTCTTTCAAAGTTTGTAATTTACGTTCGTACCTCACCCACGACGTCCATAGGCGGGAAATGTTTAATATAGGACCATATTGAAAATGTATGTAAAGATCTCTGAAACTACTTTAGCACTTTGATGATTGGTGATATGTTTGTTCAGTATATTTTTAACGTTCATATTATAAGTATGTTGAATCTAAGATGGCTGCCAGTGGTAAACATTGATTAACATAGATTAACTATGAGAAATACATGCAAAAACCTTCTCCTGAAACTGCTTGAACAGTTTTAATCGACCATAAAAGTCATGGGCGTATTTTTTCAAAGTCTATGGTTTTTATGTACGTACATCTTCGAATAGGGAAGCCAGTAGGAAATAAGGTGCAACATAAGACCCAGATGAGAGATAAAGACTCTTGAATGACCCTTGTTTCTTGGCTTCATTGAAGAAAAAAATCGACAAAGATTGCCTATAGCAATACTTAAAAGGTAACTATTTTTTCACAAAATATTTGATAACATGTGTAGAACGATGAGGAGCCTGATAATAAACTCATATTGTTTATCATCCTTAACGGAGTGATAAAACTACGACTCTTTGTGTGTCTGGAAGATGATAAGTAGTAAAACAAGAAGCTCTTGAGAGCCTGAGTTGCTCACCCTTGCATGGCTCTTAATAATCACTTATGCTTAGATAATCGAGGTATCTTTATTACAAAGTTTGATTTCAATACACATCTCCCAAATCATAACCAAACTATGTTCATTTAAAAGTTTCAAAATACTGTTGTGATGGGATATGGAGTAAATGTTCATGAGACAAAGTTTTTACAAACACATAGTGGGACACGGGGTGGGACAAAGCAATGCAACAGCGCATTTATTGTTGTTCCTCACCTTGAAGTCACCATTAGGTTTTCAACAATAAGCTTTGCTCATACCCCAAAAAGCCCAAAGTAAGTTCCAGCAACCTAGCACCAGTTTGAGCGGAATTCGTTGCTAAATTGTTGAACATCACTACATGCACATTTTTTAAGACCATGGGTGCGGGATTATGAACAAACATTGAATTAACTGGCAAAGTGCTCTTTAGATCACCGTCATCCGTTGTTTGACAAAATAACATAAAGATGACTACAGGGCACTCATTAAGTCGATTGTAATAAAACTTGGCATATAAAATAGTGTGATTTGGGAACTATGCACAGGTGGTAAGAGTTGGAAATTACAAATACTAATAATCAAATGTCAAAATTTGAAAGTATCCATATGAGCTCCATATGAGAAATTCTCTCCAAAACCAAGTACACCAAAACGGAAATATATAGAGAGCATACAACTCCAGGGCAGTCTGAATCAAAGTGCTAGATAGTTCTAGACAAGAAGATCTTTCAAAGTTTTGTTATATGGGGTCAGTTTTACAACTATGTCTCTTGCAGTCACGTGACAACTCGAACCATGTTTTGAACAACTGGATTCTGGTGGTCAACTCTAATATGACGTAGAACTATATTATGGATAACAAAATACCTCATTACTGTGAATTTACTTTCTTGGTATGGCCATTTCGACAACCTATGTCTCTTCATTACACGTGAATTTAAGACTTTGGCAATCAAGAAATCAAAAGAAATATAAAATGTGATAGAGAACAGCTAATCAAATGGATATAAATTGAAAGCCAAAACCAGCTAAGGACAGACCTTTGCATGAGGTAGATACGTCAGTTTTAAATTAGATATTTCAAGTTTCCAAATAAAATCTATTTTTGGGCCAGCACTGAAGTATTAGACTAACTGGGTTGGTGATTACCCTTGGGACTAACAGTACACCAGCAGTGATTTCGACACAGTGGTAATATTTAACAAAACTATGATACCGAAGTTACTGTTAATTTACTTTCTGATATGGCATTGATTTTGACAATCTATGTCTCTCAAAAGGAGACCACCAAATGACTTTTGTGATCAAGTCTATGTCGTAGTGTACATTTTGACGGTCTGCATGTCAACATTTGGTGACATATTCAGTATTACTCAGATTATTGTATAAATTTAGGAAAACTTCTGGAGAAAGACAATTCGGAGACCCGAACGAATAGTGTGCGGACCCCGTATGCACGTAAACTGACTCTGTTTTCTACAGGAATTTACCGTAAAGTTACATTATTGGATTACCATAGGATCTGTGACTTTATTTGTTTTGTAATATGTTTTATTAATAGAATATTTATCTTATTACGAATTTCATCATTTTTCAAACTACCAGCCAGTTCCCCCGTAATTTCATGTTACAATATCTGGTTCCCATTAGCGAGTTAGTTTCAGATCCTTCAAGAATTTTTATGGGCCAAATGTCATGGTTCAGTTTGGATGAGATGAATATATGTCAAGCAGCACATTTAAAGGGAACTGTCCAAAGATTGTTTTTACCAGTTTGCACAGTAGTCTCAGTGAATGAGTTCCCATGTTAAACTTCTTTGATCAGATGTTGAAACGACAGACAAAGGACTATTGTTACCGTGTTTGGTGCAAGCTATTCCAGTGTATCAGAGAAGATCTTTGAAAGTGTTGCATTAAGTTCCAATATCAAACTATGTTCCTCACTAGCAATCATCTGGATTAGATGTGGACATGCCGTACACTATTTTTGAAAGGGATCATCAACGGACTACTGTGACTGAGTTCTGTTTCAATTGGTTCAACGGTGTTTTAGCAGAAGACGTTTTGCTTGCTTTCCAATATAGTCCAATTTTAAACTATGTTCCCGTCTGGTTCATCTTAAAATGGACTGATGTGATCATGTTTGGAGCCAACTGTCCCAGTGGTTTGAGAAGTGTTCCCCTATGGTCCAGTTCCTGTTGTTGGCCATCTTGGACATGACAAGGACATGATACTTTTTTTAAGAGGAACATCAAAAGACTTTTAAAGTGAATAAGTTTAATTTCAATTTATTAAGAAGTGTCTGAGAAAAATATGCTTGAATGAGTTTTTAATAGGATCCAATGTTGAAGGACATTATTTTAAGTGGAACATAAAAGAACTATTGTGATTATGTATGAAGCCAACTATCCATTGGTTTGAGAGATCTTTGAAAGTCTTTCTGTAGGTCTAATGTTCCCCCCGTGGCCATCTTGAATAGGATGAGGATATGCTAGATATTTTTTTGAAGACTACTCGAGAATTATTGTGATCAAGTTTGGTTCAAAAAGGTACAGTAGTGTTCAGGAAGAGTTTTGAAGGAATTTTCCTATAGGCTAGAATTTTTAACTACTTTGGCATCTATTTTTAATCAGATGCAGACATGAGGAACACTATTTTTGAACACTATTGTAAAAGTTTCAATTATCCCACTGGTTTCTGGGAAAATATTTGATTGAAAAGTCAAAGACAGACAGAAGGACTCAAAAGTGATGTCAAAAGCACTCCCTGGCTATGCCGGCTTGGCTAACAAAAGTATGAAACAATATCTTTTAAAATGATTTATTCTGCTTAACAATAATCAACATGAGTCACAATCTTCCCACAAAATAAATAATAACAAATATACACTGTACAACAATAAAATACTATGTATATGATATCTTGGTTCTCCATGTGTATCAAAACAAAAAGTGGAATATTCTTTTTAAAGATATTTTAGCTAAAACTTTAATAAAATAATATTAAATATATAAAATATAATGTACTACAAATTAAAAAGATATACAGAAATAAAGTCTTGTGTTTGTAAAAATGCAACCAAATTGCACTTCTATAGATGATTACAATTTTTTTTATCTTTGTTCAGTAAAAAACTTGTTCTCGTCTTGATATAGCTGAAATATTGCTCAGTAGACGTTAAACAATATTCAATCAATCAATCAATCAATCTTTGTTCAGTTATTCACAAAATTAGAATTTCAATGCACATATGTCCTTGTTCTAATGAAATACCATTTCTTTAAAGGAATATGAGTGTCAGGTAAACTGTAATGAGAATTTCATTATAGATCAAATTTAGCAAAACAAATCATAGATCCATGTGTTAATTCTTTAGATAGATTAAGGGCTCAAATCATTAGCCTGGTTTTATTCATCATAACAATAGGACCATCCAATTATCATTTAATCTAAACATCAGTTCACCAGATGTAACAGTTTCTAAGAACACATTCAAATATTGGCAACCATCTTGGACAAGGTATGAACAAAAAAAATCACAAACTTTGAAGTTCCCTTATGGATGGGCAAAAAAAAAATAGAAAAACTTGAAAGCAGTTTGGTTAGTATTACCCCAGTAGTTTCTGAGGAGAAGACCTTTGATAGACAATGGACACTGACTGGTGGCAAAAGCTCACGATGGGCTTTAACCAGGTGAATTAACAAATGACTAAAGGTTTTGGAAAATAAAAGGGTTTCTCTTGATTTTTGATTGCTATATAATTGGTTCATCATTTGACTTTGAACACTATAACAAAATAATAATTTGATAAATATCTATGTTGTGCTGCAAAAAAATTAAATTTAAATTGATAAGACCTGAGAATATCAAATAACAGAAAAAAAAGAAGGGAAACAGGGAATGTGTCAAAGAGACAATCACCAAAAGGGGAGTAATAACACCTCAAAGCCACCATAAGATCTTCAATGAACGGTGAGGAAACCCCACACCCAATGGCAGGTCGGAGTCGGCCCCTAAATAAAGAGTAAAAATAAATATAAAAATATATTGCATGCAAAATAAAGTTTTCAAGCAATTATACTGCCTTAAATGATTACTTAGGAATTCATTTCAGAAATTTACATCACAACAAATCTAAACTACTATACTTCAATCTGCAATATCTTATGATGAAATGGAAATAACTGGTAAGACATTTGACATTTATTCAAAAATGTTCAATGACCCCAATATTTTTCATTCAAACTGAAAACAAGTATATTAGCTAATATATTACCAAATTAAAAAAAAATCTATCTGATGTAAATGAATTGAAATTTTGTTAAAATTCACTAATTTTTCCTATCATTTCAACCAAAATAGATGATTTTTACATGACACATTTCATGCTTATATGGCCCATGACCCCCAATTTCTATTTATTTTTTTTGTATGCTCTAATAACAAAGTATAAGTCATGAAAGCATCAGAAAATTCTATCCTACAGTCTTTAGACCCCATATCACCTTAAGTTATAGGAGGATTTTTTTAGATAACTGCTTGGCAGTCTGCTAATTAAGATTAAGTCGTTAAACCAACAAAAGATGTCCAAGAATTAAAAAGTTTGTATTTTTTTTAAGTAATATATCTAAATGGAATGTAAATAATTAAAATAAATATAAACCAGTAAACTATAAAAGAAAACTTTACAGGAATGGATTTAATATACTTAAAAAAGAAACATTAATACATATATATGCATTGATAGAAAAATCTTTAATGTCAAGGATTCATATTTGTCTATCATCCAGTATTTGAAAATGAAATTAAAATTCTATAAATGAATATATTGCAAATATTCAGTATAATGGAATTTCTCATTTAGTGTTGCAAAAACACTCTTGTTAACGAAATGTTTACCAGCGTTTTACATTTCCGCAAATTGGTATTCTGGGAAAAAAAAAATTACGTTTCAAGAAAAAAATGTTCACCTTTCCAGAAAAAATATAAATAACTTTTCCAGAAAAAAATACTTTTCTGCAAAAGAAATATCTTATCAATTTAAAAATATTTTGTTCCTTTATATCTTAAATATTAAACCATTTAACAATAAAAAATAGATATGATGTAGGGAAGACCTCCACCTGATCCAATAAATCTGGATGTTTATTACTGTTTAAATCTGCATCTTTGGCAATTTGCTGTACTATTTAGACTTTTTTACGCTAACGTATCAGGTACAATATTTCAGCGTAATTAACACATACTTTTATAGCCCACAAATGTTTATTGTTTTTATACTTTTTTTAGAACTATAAAAGTTTACCATCTATGATCTTTATGTTCTGAAGTCAAAATATTCAAAATTATTACTGGATTTATCACTAAATTAATAAAAAAAAAAGAAGTATCCCATTGTATTGATCCCAGCTGTACATTTGAGGCATAAAATTGGCAATCTTTTTTTTGCCCAACATGTTTTTAGCCATATAAAATACATTGAAATAGTAATAAAGCTACCTTATGAACCAGGTTAATTTTCCGAAAAGTAATATATGAAAAATTCCGGAAATTGCAGAAACGTAATAATTAACATTTGAAAATTTTCCAGAAAAGTAATGTGCCCATGTTTACTTATAAGTTCATAACTGTAATAAAGGGCTACGCCAAGCGCAGCATGATACGACCGCAGCATGTCGACCACTGAAATTTCAACAAAAGTAGTTTAAAGTGAATGTGGACACAGTAAAGAGCTTGACACAATAATTAGATGGACACAAAAAGAAGCTAGACACAGTTATTAGCTAGAAACAAAATAGGAAAAACCCTTTTGATTACTTACTGATAAAAAACCGTATACGTAAGAGCTATGCAAAATATGTACTATCAACTAAAACTTTACATCCATAGAAATTCAAAGAAAAAATCCATCGAAATCTGATGAAAAATAAAGATATGACACATTTAGAAAAATTGCAATTTTGGCCCCTTTGACCCCTTGTAGCTCCGAAACAGTAAGAGCTACAAAAAATCTGTTGACATACTACTGAAAGCTTATATCAAGAGGAATCCAAAGAAAAAAAATCCCATCGAAATCCGATGAAAAATAAAGATTTGATATATTCAGAAAAATTGCATTTTTGGCCCCTTTGACCCCTTGTAGCTCAGAAACGGTAAGACCTACAAAAAATCCGTTGATATACTACTGAAAGCTTAGCTCAAGAGGAATCCAAAGAAAAAAATCCCATCGAAATCCGATGAAAAATAAAGATTTGACATATTTAGAAAAATTGCATTTTTGGCCCCTTTGACCCCTTGTAGCTC
>MJUU01059289.1:53637-75783 GCA_002080025.1 Modiolus philippinarum | reverse complement strand
TTTTGAAAATGGTGGTCAGCGAAAAATTTTTAACACCGGTTTTGAAGTAGCAACATCAATATCTATTTGGAAACCAAATTTCATTGAAATCGGACAATGCTGAATTTTCCCGCCTTTTTTGGCAGCCATATTGAAAATGGCGGTCAACCAATAATTTTCAACATTAGTTTTGAAGTCGCCACAGCATTGCAAACATTTTATCAATTGACACTTAACTTTTATCTTCTATAGTTGTGGAAATAAAAGATGAAAAATATGAAAATTTTGAAAATTCGTTAAAAAAAGGGCAATAACTCCTACAAGGGTTTTTGGATTATCTTCAAAATTTCAGGGTGGGTAGATCTTGACATGCTGAACATTTTTGCAATTAAAAGTTGACTTGTATCTCTTATGATTTTTCTGATAAAAAAATCAATAAAGTTAAAATTTTGCAAATTTTACAGAAAAAGGGCAATAATTCCAAGTTGGGTTTTTGGATTTTCTTCAAAATTGCAGGGCAGGTAGATCTTGCTATGCTGATTACTTTTGCCCCATGTCAGATTTTTGATTTTTGAGTTATTTGCAAAAAACAGCAATTTACCCCTATGTTCTATTTTTAGTAACAGCAGCCATATTGTTTGGTCGTTGGACTAATCGAACACAATTTTTAAACTGCATACCCTGGTGATGCTTCAGGCCAAGTTTGGTTACAATTGGCTCAGCAGTTTCAGAGGAGAAGATTTTTNAAATTGTTGACGGACGACGGACGCTAAGTGATGGCAAAAGCTCACATGGCCTTTTAGGCCAGGTGAGCTAATGAATAGGCCAATACAGGAATATTCAAGCTTGAAATTCAAGTCAATTCCGCATCAGACTCGTGTTACACAAATGCGCCAATCGAATGTGCCGTGTATTAGTGTCAGGGTACATGACAGTATTAGTGTCGATCTACCTTAATCAGGGTACATGACGGGTATCACACAGGCATGCACCAACCTAGATGTAAAACCAGGCCAAATAGAGTAATAGTATTTGTCCAAGTTGCTCAGAAATCAACTTGAATGTAATAAATCTTAGTTAAAATTTTTACAAAGTCACTCAACAGATCAATTGATTCTAAGACTAATGGACAAGTAGCTAAATGTCATGTGTCCCCTAAATACATACAACTTTATTCTTTTTCATATCAAAAATCATATTTTCAATATCAATAAATAGGAAATAAATTTTCCAATGGCTTACAATACTTCCAAAATAAATTAAAATATACATGTTCATAGTTAAAATAAAACAACATGGAATGTAAAAAATAAGAGATCAAAGTTGTAAAACAACAACTTTTGTTCTACTATTCTTTTCAATATGTTCATCATATGACAATTTGTAACCAGGTACTAGTACTCTACAAATTTGTATAAATTATTGCATGGTACCCTAATGAAAAATAATCCTTTAAATAATGATACAATACAATCCTGTACCCATCTTTTAACACACAATGTAGTTTAAAAAAATCAGAAAAGATCCTGTACATCATTATTCAATTTCAATTTCAAAACTTCTTAGAACCATTAATGCATTCAGTACATTCTAGACTAGGCAGTTTTCACCATTAAAAATGCTCATATAAAATCACTCTTTGTTACTTTATACATATAAATCCAGGGTAAAATATTATGAATTATAAAAATTCATATGAATATAATTATGAAAGTAATGCTAATGTAAAACCATTGTTTGATATAGATAAAATTTCAACACACACCATTTTACATGAGGTTGGATTATTAAGGTAGTTCTTGGAACTAAAATAATAAAGGGCTACGCCAAGCGCAGCATGATACGACCGCAGCATATCGAATATTGAAATTTGAACAAGTGTAATTCAAAATGAATGAGGACACAGAAAAGAGCTTGATACAGTAATTAAATGGACACAATAAAGAGCTTGAATCAGTTGCAATTTTAGCCCCTTTGGCCCCTTTAGCTCAGAAACGGGAAAAGCTATGCCAAATTTGTTGACTTACTGAAAGCTTATATCAAGAGGAATTCAAAGAAAAAAATCCCATCAAAATCCGATGAAAAATAAAGATTTCACATATTTCGAAAATTTGCAATTTTGGCCCCTTTGACCCCTTGTAGCTTGGAAACGGTAAGAGCTACGCAAAATCTGTTGGACATACTACTGGAAGCTTATATCAAGAGGAATTCAAAGAAAAAAATCCCATCGAAATCCGACGAAAAATAAAGATTTCACATATTTCGAAAATTTGCAATTTTGGCCCCTTTGACCCCTTGTAACTCGGAAATGGTAAGAGCTACGCAAAATCCGTTGACATACTACTGAAAGCTTATATCATGAGGAATTCAAAGAAAAAAATCCCATCGAAATCCGATGATAAATAAAGATTTCACATATTTCGAAAATATGCAATTTTGGCCCCTTTGACCCCTTGTAACTTGAAAATGGTAAGAGCTACGCAAAATCCGTTGACATACTACTGAAAGCTTATATCAAGAGGATTTCAAAGAAAAAAATCCCATCGAAATCCGATGAAAAATAAAAATTTCAGGTAATCAGCAAATTTGCAATTTTGGCCCCATTTGGCCCCTCATAGCTGGGAAAGGAAATAAGTTACCAAAAATATAAAAGTTGAGTGCTGTATTAATCTTTCATAAGGAATCTAATGAAAAAAAACTCCATCAAAATTGGACAAAAAATGAAAAAAATAGATTTTTGAGATTTCCCTGTTTTGGGACCCATTTATCTCATGAAAGGTACATGCGATGTGAAATCTGTTGACATACTGCTGATTGGAAATTTCCTAAGGAGAACACTGAAAGAAACCTCATCAAAATCCGATATATAATAAAGATTCTACAGTCAAATATGTGAAAACATCAAATGTAACCCTTTTTGGCCCCTTTTATAAAAATGGGTGGGGCCCAATGATCAAAACTATGCCAAGCCTTCCTTTTGTGCCAAGGAACATTGTGTTAAAATTTCATAAGGATTGATCGACTGGAACTTCAGTTATTGCCCAAAAACAAAAGTGTCTACAGATGACGACGACGACAACGAAGACGACGACGACAGCACCATACCATTATACGACCGCAAAAATTTTTGCGGTCATATAAAAACTATTGAATTTTGTTACTTTTCTGTGATTGAAGGCTTATAAAATGTACTTCAAAATTTTTTTTATGAAACTTGTTTTTCCAGGAGAAGCTTCAGAAAATAGCAACATTTTTACCATTTTATTATAGTCTAAATAGTGAAAAAATATACTACTTAAGAATTTCTTATATGAATAAAACAATAAATTTTGGTGAAATGTAGTATAAAAAGTGTTTTAAAGAAATAGCTTTGGAACTATTAAATGAACAATAGGGGCCACAAATCATATGTTTGCAAAGATCATGAAAATATGGTTTTTCATTTTTTATTTCTATATAGTTATCTCCCCTAAATATAAAAGTTTTTCAAAAGGTGACATACTGATATTAAGCATATTGCAGCATAAATATTGCTTACTTTATTTTCACTTATTATCAATAAACTAATATGGGTGGAATTTATTTTTCATAATTTATTTTGTTGTAGATCTTGTCAGTTGTTCCTTCCGTTCTGTTTGGGTGTGTGTTCCCAACCTGTCCAATAAACAATAATGCAGCTCAATCCTTGGTGTATTCTCATCTATTACACCCGATATGAGGTCATCATAGGTGTCAAATATTATCTTTGAGTTGTTGAAATTTGAAGAAAACTACTTTATCTTTTCAGACCTGCAACAACTCTTCCCAAGTATGAAACCAATTGTCAACTACCAGAAATTGTTAGGTATGTAAACAAACATATATCAGATATGGACACAAATTAAATACTGGAATTAGACGCAGTGGATTTATGAAAATAAATTTGTCTTGAGAGGGTCAATTTTGTAGGGGCAGGCAGGATGAAAATCTACCAATTAATTTTAATTGGCCTAAATTCAAATTTTCATCAAATGCACATGATTTATGCAGTTTTAGACTCCCAATCCACCATCACCACAAAATAAAGTTTTATGAGCCTTACTTTTGAAGTAAGAGTTTAAGGTGAATTTGTTTGTAATATTAAATATGTGTCATGGTCATTTTGCGAAAAAGCATTCTGTGATAAAGATATGCAAGCACAAAAATCTGCAGAACGGTTGTATTAATGGTCCACATTTCTTATATCAGCTATCTTATAAGTGTGAGGAATTCTTCTCTTGTTTTGGGATCATCACGGAATACTCCTAACATGGTGCTGGTTACAGTCTTGCTATTCAATTTCTGTACCCCTCTCATAACCATACACATATGTCTGTAATACAACAAGAATCAGATATGTTGAGCATTAGTAGTCTGGTGATAACAGTGTAAAGTTACATTATTAATCAGTTACAATAATTCATGCCAAAGGGTCAAGCAGTTCCAAGAAAATGGAAAATGAATGTAAAGAAACAGTCCATTTTTTTGATATTTTTCATGAATTGAAATTTAATATTTGCATAGTACAGAAAACTAATATTCTATTCTCGTTTTTTATTATTTTCAGGATTTGGCGCGATATTTACAGGAAATATCTGTGACACCCCATTAGGTCTGCCTTCTCTTGTCATTTCCACATTTCGATATTTCCGCCCGTTAGCCCTAGTCAAAGGCCAAAAAGCTGAAATGTTGGGCAATCAATCCTTCTTTCTCCCTTTGTCATTTTTAGATGTTTTTTAATTTGTATGTTTTTGTGTTTTATACTTTTTAATCGTGGCCAACTATACCATTTTTATTTTGTTTTATATGTATTACTGTGTGATTGAGAGAGAAATTTTATGTAGTTTAGGAAACAGAAAATACAGAAAGGGGAGTCATTCAACGGCAAAGTTAATAAGATATGACATTTGATGTATGTAAATTTATTTTATGTCACATTGAAAAGACAATTCTGGCTTAAAAATCAATTCAATTCCACATCATACTCATGTTTCACAATATGCTCCAGTGTGGATATACCTTAAAGCATTGTAACAATGATTGCATTGTGTATTCAGCAAAGATCAATGATTTTTTTTAAAGTAGTTCGAGCTAATAAAAATATCAGACAGAATTTTTTTTTATTTTAAGACATTTTGTACGTCTTAGTCTATTTATTCGAAAAATAAAATAAAAATGATATGTCACCGATCAACTTTTCCTGTTACCAGGCTTTGAAAATCAGGCCAAATTAAGTATTTGTCAGCGATATTTACAAAGAATATTTAGGGAAATGTGAGAACATGCTTATTGTTTAGCTTTCATATGAAATAAACATCAGATAGATTTTTTTTACTTTTTGACATTTAAGAGGTATACACTTCAGCTGTACTTTGAGCTTAAAAAATCTATATGTCACCATTTGATTAAGAGATATATTTTATATAATTTACGAAACCGACCATATTTATTGGAAAGGGGAGCAAATTCGCGGGAAAGTGCATGCCTTTCTATTATGACATCACAATGAAAAGGCCAAATAAGGAATATTCCGGCTTGAAAATCAAGTCAATTCCGGCGTCCAACTTGTGTTTCGCAAATGCGCCAATCAAATGTGCTGTGTATTAGTGTCAAACTACCTTAAATATTTAAGTACTTGTTTTAGAACAAAGTTTGTATATTTCTTAATAATGGCCCATTTCTCAAATTTTCTAAGTCCCCTATGCGCTTTAAAATTTGTGAATTTTTAAGACACGAATAATAACCTACGAGTCTCATACAAAACTCACAGCAAAGTTAGCAACAAAAATCTTTAGAATTTTGAATCTTCAAAGTGTTTTGTAATTAATAATGTACTATTTTTCAGTACTTACGATGCTTCTATTACAACTGCTACACCTGTTGGTTGTACAGCTTCTGTTATGGCTACTGCTATCTGTTTGGTTAATCTCTCTTGTACTGAAATTAATTTACATATTGTCTTTATAAATTCACTGTCTTATATTTTCTTAGATAAGGCTTTATATTGTGTTACAATGCAATGCACATTTTAACTATGTATTCAGAACTGCAGGACTTAACTGAAAATCATCAAATTGTAAAAAAAAAAACAGCACTTCAAAATAATTTACTTCAATAGGGCCTGTAAGTTTTGTCCAATTTTGCAACTTGTACGAAAATGTATGATGTTTCCAAAAAAAAAATTGAACGTCATAATTTGAAAACCTCATGTTTTTGCGGGAAACATTTTTGAATTTCAGTTTTATCATAGAATCTCAGTGTTACATGTCAAGATTTAAAGACCCTGCTAGGTAGGAGATCTACCTCACCAAAAAAAAACCCAAAATACTGAATATGTCGTTGATAGTAAAAACTGATTTCAGTACTATGAAATACACTAAAAAGGACAACCACAATATAAATCTCTGAACATATTAAAGTGCAAACAATGTTAATTTCCATCTATTACCTTGTAATCTTCTACTGTAAATTTCTACAATTCTGAAAGAAAAACCACAAAATCTACAAATGATGAATTATTTTGAACATAATAAACTTGTTCAAACAAAACTATATGTGTCATTTTTCAAAGCAGAACTTGTTTTCACAGATTTTTTTCTGGAGTACTAATTGTTCTACAAATATTTGCTTTACTAAGATTTTAGCTGCATTGGTAAGTGGGACACTTAAAATAATCAAATTGTACAAAATCTTGTTTTCTTGCATCTGATAAATAACAAGAAATTGTACAAATAAGTAAAACACAATACATATATACAAAATGTTGTTACACCTAGAAAATTCATTTTAAGTAGTTATGTCTGAAAAAGAAATTTTTGACTTCTTCAAACAGTGTTTATAAATAACTGAGTTATCTCTCTTGTTATGCATAACAATCAAACACAACAATCAAAGACATTTATATTCTAACTAGTTCCACGCATTTTGCTCTGAAACACATGACGGCTATTTTATTATTGAAATAACAGTTTCTTTTAATTTTGTAAACAAAATTCAAATGCTTCTCTCTAATTATATAATTAATCTAGAGATCTGTTACGTGTTTAACAAGGATTTGTTGCATTTTTTTTCAAATGGAGAGAGAATGTTGAAGCTAAAATGTGGATCGATGAAAACAGAATGAAGGACTGAAAGAAATACAAGATTATGAAGCAACATACAGACAGAATG
This sequence comes from Modiolus philippinarum, assembly GCA_002080025.1. Taxonomy (NCBI): domain Eukaryota; kingdom Metazoa; phylum Mollusca; class Bivalvia; order Mytilida; family Modiolidae; genus Modiolus; species Modiolus philippinarum. Next base: position 68,616 of record MJUU01059289.1, on the reverse strand, counting down.
AAGGACAAAGGTTTAACAGTACCGATAAACGCCCTCTCCTTATGAGCTGATTTAATAATTAGGTGTATCTAAATATTTTCATTCCGATATAAAAATAAACAGTGATATTGAAAACTAATAACTAAATTTATTGAATTTTGTAATATTGATATATAGATTTATGAGCATGATAACTAATTTGTTATTTTTTGCGGGGTATGAAATAAATGCGTTAAAAGCTTGTAACAATAACAAATTATTGATGCTGTAAATAAACAGTTTTTTATTATACCATTTTGTACAAAGAACTGAAAATTGTATGAATTTCTAGGGTCAATAATACGCCTCTGTTTACCACACCTAAGTATATTGTCAATAATATTACAAAGAAGTTTTATAAACAACTCGCTGCCAATCAATCTGATTATACAACTATCAAATCAATGATTCCTCATTCTGGTACATTATAATTAGACTTGTTGATCCTTACCGTGCTAATTTGCTAAGTCCTAATACTCGTTTATTGGGTAAATATCCTATAGAAACCTGAAAGGAAACAATAAATAGAGAAAATAAAGCATAAAAACAACAATTTTAGCATATAATTCCTACAGAAAACTATAAAAAAGGCCACTATAGAACAGCAAATAAATGCCAGTCTAGCTAATGTTGTGGGAAAAGGTGTCATTTAGTAATTAGAAGACTTTGTGGCTGTCAAAAATGCAAGCTTCCATACATCAAACCTGCAAAGTTTGTTTCAATTTGCTATAGTATGGCTGCCGACAGACGATTGGGATGTATCAATGGGTCCAATATACTGATCTCATAATGCAATGTTTCAGTTCTTGTAAAAAGATATCCTTATTTGTAAAGGACCTTCTATTCATTATTCCCAGGTGCCTTGGAGTTTATCAGCTAATTCAATTAAGAATTTGCAGTTTTATTGGAGTGTAAAAGCGTGGATTGTAGCACATCTTGAATGAAGTGCACTAGCTAGATGTCTTGCCCATCCCTACTTGCCCTCTAAATTGATGTGAAATCAACTGATCTAATCAGAAACTGAACATGCTCACTCGACTGTGAAATTTAAGATTGACAAAAGCCATATGACATGTACTACCCAATACTAACCTACATACTAAATATTATCGACCTACCATTTGATATAATATTGAGAAATGGACTTAAGCAGAGAAAGTAAATATAGCCACTAGACCTTGAAATTGAGATCAAGAACAAAATCATATGTCAGACTGACATGTGTTACCCAGGATCAACCTACATACTAAATATAATGAACCTACCACTCATTGCCACTAGACCTTGAAATTGAGGTCAAGGACAAAAGTCAAATGCAAGACTGACATGTACTACTGAAGACCAACCTACATACTAAATATTATTGACCCACCACTCATAATTATTGAAAAATGGACTTAAGCAGAGAAACTTAACGTTGCCACTAGGCCGTAAAATTGAGGTCAAGGACAAAAGTCATCTGCCTGACTGATATGTACTACCTAAGACCAACTTACATACTAAATATTATTGAACTGCCACTCATATTTATTGAGAAATGGACTTTAGCAGAGAAACTTAACGAGGCCACTAGACCGTAAAATTCAGATCAATGGACAAAATCATATGTCAGACTGACATGTACTACTTAACACCAACATACATACTAAATATTATCGACCTACCACTCATAGGTCTTGTATCCACATAAAGTTTCTCTGCTTAAATTAGACAGAATAAAATGTTAGTATAGCTGTCCTGCATGGAGAACAAAAAAATAAAAATAAGAAATAAAACGTAAATTTTTTCCTATCTAGGTCATGTCTTTAATGTTCTAATTACAGGGTTTTAGTTGGAGACAACAGGAGTGACGTATGTCTTGGTCCACGGTGATGTCCTGTTCTTTTTTTTCACCCTCTCAAAAGGAGTTATCTCCGAAAATTTGGGCCTTTTCTATCTTGTACATATATTTTTTAGATTTCAGTTTTTATTTCATATTTTTGTTGTTCTCCAATGCACGACAGCTATACTAACCGTTTTATTCTGTCTAATTTAAGCAGAGAAACTTTATGTGGATACAAGACCTTGAAAATAAGGACAAGGACAAAAGTCAAACTGACATGTACTACTCAATACCAACCTACATACTTAATATTATCGACCTACCACTCATAGTTATTGAGAAATGGACTTAAGCAAGTAAACTTAACGTAGCCACAAGACCCTGAAATTGAGGTCAAGGACAAAAGTCAAATGTCAGACTGACATGTACTACCTTAGTCCAACCTACATACTAAATATTATTGACCTACCACTTATAGTAATTGAGAAATGGACTTAAACAGAGAAACTTAACGTGGTCACTAGACAGTGAAATTTAGGTCAAGGACAAAAGTCATATGCCAGACTGACATGTACTACCCAAGACCAACTTACCTACTAAATATTATTGACCTACTACTTATGGCTATTAATATTGAGAAATGGACTTAAGCAGAGAAATTTAACGTGGTAACTGGACTGTGAAATTGAGGTCAAGGTCAAATGATTTTATGTTCCTCAACTTGATAAATTCTACCACTGGACCAAATATAAGGTTCCTTTATCAAAAGGCTTTTGAAAACCCTACATTTAGTAAAAGTCAATGTCTTTGCCATCTCCATACTTTGTATGCCTATGTCATGCTACTGAGCGAGGCAAAAACTGCTGCCTAGAAATATAATAAACTTAGAGCATATGCATGACTTTGGTGATGGGGTCCTAATTTAATAATAGAATGAAATCTATATCTTTTTTCCATATGGTTTGAGAAAATTTCCGTTAGTATGAACTAGCTCATTGTTGAAGGCCTCATGCGGACTTCAAGATAAAGAACAACAATAAAAGTTGTTCCATTGCTTTTTTTTAAACCATGTTTTTAACAGATTTTGTTTCATGTGCATTTACTCCATATCCTTTCATTGTTAAGGCAGTAGGGATGGACAAATAGTCAAATAAAACTAGAGCTGGTGCTGAATGGCAGCCAGTTATACCCTCGCTAATTGAACCCCGAATCAATATGGCAAGTTTTAATTTAAGTGTGTGTAGACACAATACAGTTGTGGACACAGTACAAATGTGGTCACAATACAAGTATGGACACAATGTTATATCTCCCCCTTTTTTCCAGAAAATATTCAAACACAAATTATCTCCCCTTCAAAATTTCAGGCAGCAACCATATGACTTCATGCACATCTTCAGGTGGTATACTACTTCCATGTAACATTTCATCAAAATACCACTGCCTGTTTAAGAGGACATGTACTGACAAAGTTCGTCCCCTCTTTTTCAATAAAAATATTAAAGATAAATTATCTCCCCTTCAAAATTTCAGGCAGCAACTGATGTATATTACTTCATGCACATCTTCAGGTGGTGTTCTACGACTGTGTAACATTTAATCAAAATCCAAGCAGCCATTTAGGAAAACATGCGCTGTCATGGTTCATCCCCCCTTTTCTGGAAAATATTCAAAGACGAATTATCTCCCCTTTAAAATTTCGTAGAGCAACCATATTATTACATGCACATCTTAAGGTGGTGTACTACAACTGTGTAACATTTCACCAAAATCCAAGATGCTGTTTAGGAGAACATACACTGACAAGGTTCGTTCCCCCCTTTTTCACCAGAAAAAATTCAAGACGAATTATCTCCCCTTCAAAGTTTCGGACAGCAATAACTTCATGCACATCTTCAGTAGTATACTACAACTATGTAAAATTTCACAAGAATCCAAGCAGCTGTTTAGGAGAACATGTGCTGACAAGGTATATGGACGGACAGACAGGATGATTCCTATATACCCCCAAACTTTGTTTGTGGGGTATAATAAAAGTTACAGGAACTTTTTCTTATATAAACAAGAGTACAGATATTTTTATAACTCACAAGGATCACTAAGTGCACAAACAAAAAAGACCCAATTCTATCATGTCCATGTATCAAAAAAATTATGCAACAGAGATAAATATGAATGGACCTACAATTGCACATTCTCATTAACTATTACTGTCATGTTAATTGTATTAAAGCAAGAGCAGTATTTTTTCATCAATCATTAACAAAAACAAGAAAAGAAAATTTAAGTTTATAACATTAAAAAATTTCAAATATGACAATTAACCTACTTTTGCTCAGAATTAAATATTGTGAATCATAAAACTATCCTTAATATTTTAATTGAGAATTGAAACTTGTCGAAAAGCATTGTCACAAGAATGCAGAACTTAGGTTAAATGCAATATATGAGACTCTTTTGTTATACCCAAAAATCAACCTACATACAAATTTTCACTGACTTGTTTTATGAAACATACGGTAGATACACTATGACCATGGTCTTTTTTCAATACCAATTCCTCAATCAATTTTAAAATTCCCTCTTCCTAAATGAAAAACTGCTGAAGTCAATTTTTCTTTTCACGTGACCATCAGCAGCACTTAGGTTGCTGTTGAACCAATTTTACAGTTTTACAACTCGGTTGTTGCTATCAAACTGTAAAATTGGCTCAACAATTTAAAAATTGATACTCAACTCTGGCTATCTTCTAAAACTTAATTGAAGACGTATTAAAGAAAACTGCCTTTGTAATGCATAAATTTTTTCTAGGATGGGGAAATTTTTTATTTTTCTTTTGGAAATATTTCTTCTTTTTTATTTTCTTTGATGTGAACACAAATTTAATGCCATTTCTAGCACATTTTTATATTTTTGTATCTGAATTTTTATTATGAAGACCATTTTTTTTGGAGGGAAACGGGAAAGTACTAATTTATTAAGGGGAGTAATTATATCACATTTATGATCTCCCTTGGTATTTTTTTTCATTTTTTCCATTTATACAGAACAATAATGAAAATAAATAACCATTTTATTTTAAAATATACAAAAGATCCAAAAATGTATTGGAAATTAGAGATTATACTTTAAAACTAACAATTAAGCATTTTCAACCTTTTGTAATTTTTGAAAAATAAATTGCCCAATGTAATAAACTATTTATATATCACTTTAATTCACATACTAAGCAAAAAGACAAAAAATTTCCTGTGGTAAGAATCAACTTTCCATGTTTTTAATCCAATTTTATAGTTTGATTGCATAATACTTGAATTGTAAAACTTTAAGATTAGTTCAACAATCTTTAACTTCTATTTTTTTCCAATTGTTTAATCAATTTGGAAAATTGACTTCATCTGTATTAGAAACAGATGTTAGCAATTTTTAAAATTGATTAAGGAATAGGAATTGGAATATGACCAAGGTCACAATATTTCAACTATTAAATTACCTAAACATAAAAACTCAGTATTGTTGTAAAGGTCACATGTAATTCTTGATGACAAAAACTATTTGACCTATATGCTATTAAGTTAATTTATGCAATGTTGAGCAAAGGGATACAAAATGCAAATCTATTTTATATCACATCATTTATGTAATTAAAACTTCATAAAAGTTATGATCACAACTATGCACTTAAAAGTTTCAAATTTTGAATAAGTTTTATGATTTTGGTTTGACATAAATTTTCATCCGTGAGTCAGGCATTTTTTCATAATGTCCCAAACCACCCCGGCATACTGTTCATTTTATGATAAAGTCCAAGGATGGAACAGATCTCATTTGATCTCCTTTGAGTTTTTGATGGAAATATAACACAATCAGACAAAATTTCACTGGACACTATTTAACATGCAGCGGCTCTTATCTCGACTTCTGTATCAAAGGCAAGTATTTAGCAACTGATATCAAAATATAGCAACCAAAAAACCAAGTGTCCCATTCGAAGTTGTATACAAAAACATGTACTCTTCCTATTATTTATCCAAGAAACATAATGAAAACACCAGTGTCAAATGTCATCAAGAACATGCAAGCTGAGCAATGGGATAAAAAAGAGAGATTAATCTACATATAAAGAGAAAATCAAGGATCTTATCAAGTTGTATGTTATCCTTGTGATAGATGCAAAAACTTATAAAAGTCAAAAGCTTAAGGTTAAAAAACAAAACGGAACAATACCATAGGAGCATTATAAACAGTCTTAAACTCTAATCAAATTATATAAAAGATCTATTTAAAATATAAATTTACAATAATAATAATATTTTTTCATAATGTTTGTTCTTTTCATGTCTGACGTAAGAGACAGTGAAATTAATGTGGCTAAAAAACAATAGGCATCTATGTAAACAACAAAATGTGAATAAAATCTATGCCTTAGAGCTTATTAGTTGTTAACAGATGATAAATGGATGAACCAACCGCAGACAGATACCTGTACTCTTGCATCCTGTTGTGCAAGATAGAAAACAATTTAAATCATTAAGGATGCTCGTTGGTCACGTTTTGGCATTTCTGTAAGATATTCAGACTTCTCTGGTTTTATCCATTCAAAAACATTATAATCTTTTAACCAAGAACCCCCTTATTCATTGTTATTTTGTCTTACAATTTCATTTTATACATCTTAAGCAACATTCTGACAAAATTTCATTAAATCCTGTTTTTTTTTTTCACATTCATTCATGTTATATTAGACCTATGAAAAATTCAGAGAAATTCAGTTCCCACCAAATTTTTAATCATTTATATCTCAAAAATGACATCAGCAACCTATCATTTTTTTCAATTGAATTACTTCTTTTTTAGTTTTCTAACAAAAAAATAACACTTGTTTGAAATCCTATTTATTTTCAAATTGACCAGCAAACATCCTTAAATCATTCACGATTTATCTATATGGATTCCTCAACCTTTTATTACCTTTCCTAAAAATGGCACTAGATGATGTTCACATAATGAAAACATTTCTATATCTTTAACTATCACCATTTCGTCATGGTCTTCATCAAATATGGCGTCATTTAAAGCTTCTAAAACATAAAAATAAATATTCAGTACATATATCATCATTCAGCGCAACCTAAAACTTGAACAAAATCTTTTCAAATATGGCACCATTCAGAACATCTAAAACACATAAAAACATAGATCCTCTTTAAAATACAATATACTGAGCATCAAAAACATAAACTCATATCCTATTGAATTGTCAACATTCAGAACATCTGAAACATGAAAGTTCAATTACGACAAAATTCAATAGAAACAGATCCTATTCCAACATGGCATCTTTAAGAGACTCTGAAACGTCTACTCTGAAGAAGACCATTGAATGTGTTTTCCAATAGGGTTCAGTGTTACTCTATGTTCCATGCTGGTGGCCATCTTGGACATAATGAATAGTACTTTGATTTTAACTGCACAGTAGAGAAATAAATTGCTGAAAAAGAATTTCTGCAAACCTCCATGTACAGTCTCCTCTTTCATAATTTAGAAACCAAAGATTTCCATTTTAAAAACACATTTAATACCTAAGAAAAAGAAACTAATCTTGCAAAAATAAAAATACCATTCATTGCATCTGAGAGATAAATCTATTGAAGACCCAAACTAGGATACCGGTATCATTAATAACATCTGAAACATTCGTGCAGATTTTTATCAAACGTGACACAACTGGGAAAATTTTTAAAAATACAAACATGATCAGATTATCATTTCAAAACATACAGACATTAATCATAGTATTATAAGATTCAACAAGAGTAGACCCTAAAAATGTCTCGCCCATCCCTGCTTGTCATCTGACAATAATTGATCAATCAGAGAAACTGAACATTCTCACTGTGTAATTTAATTCACTGACAAAAGTTACATAACACAAAACAGGCCATTATATACTACCCAAGACCAACCCATGTACAAAATATCATTGACCTACCACAAATACATACTGAGAAACTTCACATGCTCACTAGACCATGAAAATGAGGTCAAAGACAAAAGTCATATTCCAGCCTGACCTGACATATTCTACAAAAGACCAAGCTATTTACTAAATATCATTGACCTACCACTTATAGTTGTTGAGAAACTAGCATAATCAGAGAAACTTATTGTGGCACTAGACTGTGAAATTGAGGTCAAGGACAAAAGCATTTACCAGACTGACATGTACTACCCAATACCAACCTATATACTATATATTATTGACCCCACCACTTACAGTTATTAAGAAATGGACTTAATCGGAAAAACTTAACATGGCCACTAGACCATGAAATTAGGTCAATGACAGAAGTTGTATGACAGACTGACATGTACTACCCAAGACCAACCTACATATTAAATATTATCAACCTACCACTTCTAGTTACTGAGAAATGGACTTAATCAGAGAAACTTAGCATGGTCAAAAAACAGTGAAATTGAGGTCAAGGACAAAAATCATATGCTAGTCTGACATGTACTACTCAAGACCAACCTATAAACCAACTATCATTGACCTACCACTTACAGTTATTGAGATATGGATCTAATCAGAGAAACTTAACGTATTACTGGACCATGCAATTGAGGTCAAGGTCACATGATTTTATGTCCGTCAGGTAGCGCTTGATTAGTACTACCACTGAACCAAATATGATGTTCCTACATCAAAGGGTTTTCAAAATATCGTGTATCTAGTAAAGGTTAATGTCATCACCGTCATACTTTGCACCTATGTCTCGTCTATGTCTCGAGCGAGACTGATCTTCAACAAAAATTGCATTACTCTTTTATCTGAAACTTACAACATCTGCCGTCATCAATCGTAGGTAATGTTAAGAATAACTAGGTAGCTTTGGAACTGAGCCTGAATCACTTGCCTGACTTGGCAGCAATGTTTACAGACTGATAAAAAGCAGTATCTTTCATTCCTGTACAGTTTGTATCTGTTAGCTTTAAAGATTTCAGAGGAAATTTTAAAAAAGTTTGGTTTTTTTTGGCTAAAACCTTCAATGACATATCTGAATGACATGAGTTTTCCTTGTCAATTATCTTCCATGCATTTGAAACATTCTTCCTGTACAGTTTCATTGTATTTGCTTTGAAAAGTGGGTTCAGAGATGGTCAAAATATGAACAGTGAATGAATTAACATTAGTTTACACAACTGGTCATGTTTTTTATTAAAGATAATCAGGATGAAACAAATAATTTTTACAACATTTGCATTTTTAGTTTGGTATTGGTTACAAAGGAAAAGATCAAATGAGAAAAGGTAACACAAACATGTCTGCAATAATTAGCTTGACGTCAAATAAGCTAAAAAGAAGTAGTGCTCTTGTTTCTCAGAAACAAATCTAAAATATATTTACATATTTCTTGCCCAGTTTTCATGATTAAGAAAAATACATGTCATTGTTGTCAAGATTTAAATATAAATTAGCATGGTCTTTAAAAACCCGATACAAAAAATTTCATAGGTTTTAAAAACAAACACTGGGAAATTGAAAAAGTTATTTATTGCATTGATTTCCTTAAAATCATGTACTAAAATAAAATGAGGCAATGAATGTTTTTATTCAGAAAAAGAAATGAAAAATACCCAAAAATGTATTTACATCATGACTCACATAAGTACATGTCATGTAAAAGTATGAAATCAATTCTCAATTCTGAGTATATGCACTTATACCAGTAATTATTGTCAGTATAACACATTTAAATCCTTATGTACGAATAAAAAATCTTTGTTTACTTTACTTAGTTTAACGATGTTCTATCAAATTGAATTTTTTGGCAAATTACATGTGATGGGAAAAATGTATGATGCTTCTATTGTGTATTCATACATTGTAAATTTCAAAGAAATGCATTTAAAATTGTAAGAATTAATTTTTATGCCTTAAAATCACACAGAATCTGACCTCATTTCATCTTTTTGGGAAATAACAGTAGGCCTGAATATCACATCTTCAACAATTCAATGAATTCAAAGCAAAATTGACAAAAATTTCTGTTTTACAATGTAATTGCATCTTTAATATTTCCACTCATATAATAATAAATTATGAAACTTGTTTTTATTTTCAAAGCTATCCAAATTCCAAGTAATAGTTTCTGACTGATATTAGTTGGACACTGAAAATTATGATCTTTTTGGTTAACATCAGATATGAATATATGTTACTATAATTATTATGAATATGGAAGAGGTCACAATGGGGGCGGGGGTCCCTTTCCCAAAAATCTTGCCAATTTTTCCTCACTTTCCTGTTTCCTGTTTTTGTTGAACAAAAAAGTAATTTGAACCAAGGTAGAAAAAATTTATCTAATTCAGAGACTAAATAGATAGATACATGAAATAGTTGTCTGAGGCAATAACAGATATCACAGATTTATACGAAGATCTATTTTCATTCAGTTTGTAAAAAAAGCAACATATTTTATTCCTAATGAATTGATTCTGATGCAAAGCACAAAACCTTTTATGTAGAAAAGTCCAATAAAATTGTACAGAATTCCAATTAGAAGAGCAATTGATGTTGGTAAGAAGCCATCTAATTTGCTTGTTAAATAGCAGTTAAACCATTTAAAAACATTTAACAAAATATAGGAATGGTTTATTGGTAAAGTACCAATAGAGTATAGGATTGGTGTTAGCATTCAGTGTTCACCAACCAGACGATGTCTAAAAATGGTAAAATTAAGAATCAATGAAACTGTAATTTGTTTTGTAAATGTGAACTGATTTGTCAAATGTTTTAAGTGGAATTATGTGTATTGATCTAACTATAGAATCATTTGATCCTTTCATGAATTTTATTTACATATATGAATATCATGACATCATGAACCAGACTGTCTAAAGAACATTCTAGTAAAAACAGCAATGTAAACAAAACTAATGGTTAGCAAAACTTTCCCATAATCTAATACAATATTCAATACTAAAAGAAAGCAATACCCAAATACTGAATACAAAAACATGACATCATAAATCAAAACCATTATTATAATATCGAAATAATAACTATAAATTGAAAAAAAAACAAATAAGAATCAATATTGATGACACAAGTACCGGTCACCAGTTATTTTGTTTAAAAAATAGTGGGTGGAGGGTGTTTCACAACTAATTAGTATCAATACGGTCAAAATATAAACTCAATTACTATTTACTGTTCACATGAAGTAAAACTGGTCAAGTTAGTACATGTATCAACATTACTGTATAGTAACAATTACTGTTAACATTCAGAAAACTTGGTCAAGTATTAAAGTACATGAATCAACATTATAGTGAAGTAAGTATAGCATAGTAAACTTTGTCAAGTTAGTACATGTATCAACTTTACTGAACAGTAACAATCACAGTTCACATGCAGTAAACTTGGTCAAGTTAGTACATGCATCAACATTACTGAACAGTAACAATCACAGTTCACATGCAGTAAACTTGATCAAGTTAGTACATGTATCATTATTACTGAACAGTAACAATTACTGTTCACATGCAGTAAACTTGGTCAAGTTAGTACATGTATCAACATTACGGAACAGTAACAATCACAGTTCACATGCAGTAAACTTGGTCAAGTTAGTACATGTATCAACATTACTGAACAGTAACAATTACTGTTCACATGCAGTAAACTTAGTCAAGTTAGTACATGTATCAACATTACTGAACAGTAACAATCACAGTTCACATGCAGTAAACTTGGTCAAGTTAGTTCATGTATCAACATTACTGAACAGTAACAATTACTGTTCACATGCAGTAAACTTGGTCAAGTTAGTACATGTATCAACATTACTGAACAGTAACAATCACAGTTCACATGCAGTAAACTTGATCAAGTTAGTACATGTATCAACATAACTGAACAGTAACAATCACAGTTCACATGCAGCAAACTTGGTCAAGTTAGTACATGAATCAACATTACTACAATTATCATGCAACGTAAACTTGGTAAAGTTACAAATGTAGTACATGTACATGTATCAAGATTACTGTATGATAACAATTACTATTAACATTCAGTACACTTGGTCAAGTTAGTATTAAGGGAGTACGAGTCTCAAAAATTTTGTAATTAGAATTAAAATTCTGACCTGTTGTTTTGAAGAGCTTGAGCAAAAATTTTCAAAAATCCATGTAGGAATTTTTGAGATATAAGACGTCAAAATTTTGGCGGGAAACAGATCTCTCTAGAGTTTTCCTTCAATTTGCATAAGATGTTTATAGGCCTTTAAATATATGAAATTATAATTGGAAGTTGATTAAATTTCATACACAGTCTATTTTTTGTATTTCAAAATGACTTATGACCAAGAAAATGTGATCCATGTGCAAAATATTTTAGCACTGTTTAAATGGATAAAAAACGAGGATATAGAATGCTTCTGAATTCTGAGGCTCGTACTCCCTTAAGGTTACTGTACAGCAACAATTCAATGCTTGTTTGTTGTAAATATATAGTTCCAGTCCTAGTACCTCACATATGTGAAAATTATTATCTGAGAAAAATTGCAGTTAAATGAATGGGTAAGTACATGTATATAGCTAGTCTATATGATAAAACCCATAACATGTTGACACCTAATAAATGAATGGTCTGTAAATTTTAAATGTCAAAGGTCTGACCTTTTAAAATTATCAAATTATGAGATAAGTAAGCAAGTGACCAAGTTCGGTTTTGATTAGATGCAGAATACTCAAGTAATCTTTTGGAAACCAAAATTTTATTGAAATTTTAGTCTATTTTTAGCAACTTTGACCTTGACCTTGGGGGTACCAACCCGGAAATCAATAGGGTTCTGTCTTGGGTGAAAAGTAAGCATGTGACCAAGTTTGGTTTTGATCCTATGTAGTATACTAAAGTTATCATCCGGAAACCAAAATTTTATTGAAATTTAAGTCTATTTTTAGCAACTGTGACCTTGACCTTGGGGGTACCAACCCAGCAATCGATAGGGTTCTGTCTTCGGTGAAAAGTAAGCATGTGACCAAGTTTGGTCTTGATCCGACGTAGTATACTCAAGTTATCATCCGGAAACCAAAATTTTATTGAAATGTTAGTCTATTTTTAGCACCTGTGACCTTGACAGTACCAATCTGGAAATCAATAAGGTTCTGTCTTGGGTGATAAGTAAGCATGTGACCAAGTTTGGTTTTGATCCTATGCAGTATACTAAAGTTATCATCCGGAAACCAAAATTTTATTGAAATTTAAGTCTATTTTCAGCAACTGTGACCTTGACCTTGGGGTACCAACCCAGAAATTGATAGGGTTCTGTCTTTGGTGATAAGTAAGCATGTGACCAAGTTTGGTTTTGATCCAATGTAGTATACTCAAGTAATCATCTGGAAACCATAATTTTATTGAAATTTTAGTCTATTTTTAGCAACTGTGCCCTGACCTTGGGGTACCAACCCAGAAATCGATAGGGTTTTGTCTTCGGTGATAAGCATGCATGTGACCAAGTTTGGTTTTGATCTGATGTAGTATACTCAAGTTATCATCCGGAAACCAAAATTTTATTGAAATTTTAGTCTATTTTTAGCAACTGTGGCCTTGACCTTGGGGTACCAACCTGGAAATCAATAAAGTTCTGTCTTGGGTGATAACTAAGCATGTGACCAAGTTTGGTTTTGATCCTATCAAGTATACTAAAGTTATCATCCGGAAACCAAAATTTTATTGAAATTTACATGTAAGTATTTTTAGCAACTGTGACCTTGACCTTGGGGGTAACAACCCAGAAATCGATAGGGTTCTGTCTTCAGTGATAAGTAAGCATGTGACCAAGTTTGGTTTTGATCTGATGTAGTATACTAAAGTTATCATCCGGAAACCATAATTTCATTGAAAATTTTAGTCTATTTTTAGCAACTGTGACCTTGGCCTTGGGGGTACCAACCTGGAAATCAATAGGGTTCTGTCTTGGGTGATAAGTAAGCATGTGACCAAGTTTGGTTTTGATCCGATGCAGGATACTCAAAAATATCATCCTGAAACCAAGAAGATGGACGTACGGACGGATCAGGGTAAACCTTAATGCCCCCGACCGCCTAGCGGGGGGGGGGCATAAAAATATATGCATTTCACTAAGCAGAGTGATATGTCTATCACAGTGATTTATCATGGTTGGTCTCTGGCTGTACTGTAAATTTTCCATGCATCAATATTTATACTAGAACATGCATGTAGAACATGTTAAATAAACCCTACCCCTTTTGTGCTGAGTTTCTTAACTTCACCTGCACTGCTTCCTTTTTAATACAGATGTCTCCTAAGATTTTTTTTATTTATGAAGTCATGATCCTAATAGAGTTGTGATACAGTATGGAAAGCCACAGCTGTCTTATGTGGAGCTCTGACATTGCTTGATGTGGTGTCGTGTTTACTTAAGGGGATACGATACAGTAAAGATCCTGAACTGATTTTTTCGTGAAATTTTGATATAAAGTCAATTTAAACATGCTCTTTCCAAATCAGCAAAGAAAAGTATACCTTCATGATTTTGTTTTCGAGATAATTGCGATTCAAAATCGCCCATTTTCCAAAATGTTACGTAAAAAATGGATTTTTACAGTAATTTTTAAAATGTCATAACTTTAAAACTAATTAAGCTAATTGCTTCGGGTTTTTTGCTATAGTTTCGTGAGATGATTCTGTAGAAGTTCAGTAAAAATTTTAATACAAAATTTCATTATTTATGGTTCGAAATTGACATTTATGTAAATATTTATTGAAGAAACGTCCATTTCTAGTAGGTAAAATTTCACATAGAAAAAAAATCTGAACTGATTTTTTCTTCAAAATTCGCAGAGATCTCCGTGAAACATCACTCTTTCGAAATTCGCTTTGAAAAATGGGGGTCCATGTGCTTATTTTAAAGCTACAGAGAGAAAACTGTCATTTTTTATCGCTACAAATGAACATTGCAGGTTTTGGCGGGAAATGACGTTACAAATATTTCGCTCGGAAACTTGAACGTCATCAATCTGTGTTTTCCCGCATGTAAGGGTTGCGAAAAATGGAAGAGTTGAATACCATTAAACACTTAAACAGGAAATAAAAGACATCAAAC
>MJUU01059289.1:23004-39088 GCA_002080025.1 Modiolus philippinarum | reverse complement strand
GTAAATTTCCTGAAAGTCTCAAAGACCACTTATTTTTTGGAATTCTACCTAGCAACCATACTTAAATTGTTTATTTAGTTTAGGAAAAACATTTTCATCAATTGGATTTCAAAAATATTTATTCCAATTTTGGTTAATTTCCTGAAAGTCTCAAAGACCACTTATTTTTTGAAATTCTACTTAGCAGCTATATATCCTAGAATTCTTTTAGTAACAATAATGACTATCAATAGGTAGATTTCAAAGATAATGAAAAAAATTATGCCAAGGGTATATAACAACTGTTTTCTGTGTCAAACAGGGAGTGCGGGGATAGCTGTCGTTTCCGACAACATCTAGTTATTTTTGTTATAAATAGGTTTACCCTCCTCCCTGTTTAATAAAAAACAACCAATCACAGAGATGCATGTCCTGGTTCTTCTTTGGCATTAGTAAATACAGGCTTGATAAACTGGTTGAACTGATAATTGACATAAGTAAACTTGAAAACAAAGTCTCCACTTTGAATATCATAAACTCTTTTGAGTGTTCATTTGCATCTAATGATCTTGAAAGATAATTTAGCAATAACTCAATACATTATAAACCCAGATATATGCAATTCCACAACAAGGCATAATCATGGAAGGATATGGAGTGTTTTTAACCACATGCAACAATGTTATTCTTTATCCATCATTAGTCCATGCACTATTTGTTTAATAAGTGATGTCCCAAGTTACTGCTGCGCATATAACTTTGATTTACAATTTCTGCTTGGAAAAATTTTGGGCAAGCGTTTTTTTAATTTTGACAAGTAAAATCTATCCTACCCTTGCCCGAAGGGACAAGATTGTAGAAATTTTTATGTCAAGCCCTGATGTCTGTCATGTTCTCATCTCATCCAAGATGTTCAACACAGGGTAACATAAGTGTAGTTATAACATCTGGTTACAACATAGAACCCCATAGGAAAATGTAAAAAATTGATACTTCATAAAAACAGTTTCATTTATCAAGTTGATGATATTAACTAGGCATGTTAGCAAGATGGTCATTAAAGAAATGTAGAATTTCAATATCGATCATTTATCTAAGGTAGCCGCCCCAGCTGATCTTAATTCAATACAGGACCTTATGGGAAAATGTTATTAATTGCTTATTATTCAAAACCATTTCATATATCAAGTTGAAAGTAACCAGGTGAAGTAATATGGTAATTAAACAAATGTATGATTTTAGTACCCATCATAGATTCAAAATTTCCTCAGTGAGCAATAAAGGCTCACATAAGAGCATCTGGTTATAATTATGTCTACCCTTCTCAAGGGGAGACATACAAAAATGTATTGTTTTTTATGCCCCCGTGAAACGAAGTTTCAGGGGGCATATAGTTTTTGGTCTGTTTGTCCACAAAAAACTTTAACAATGGGTATATCTTTTGAATGGTAAATGATAGGGCTCTCATATTTTGCATGTCTATTCCTTGTGGCAAGACCTTTCAAATGATACCAAAATTTTGGACCTCATGACGTGATGGACTTTTTGAAAAAAAATAATAAACTTTAACATTGGGTATATCTTTTGAATGGTAAGTGTTATGGCTTTCATATTTTGCATGTGCATTCCTTGTGGCAAGACCTTTTAATTGGTACCAGAATAATTGACCTTGTGACCTTGACCTTGGGCTGTGAACAACAGCATAAAAACTTTAACATTGAGCATATGTTTTGAACGGTAAGTAATAGTTCTTTCATAGTTTGCATGTGTATTCCTTGTGGAGAGACCTTTCAGTTGGAACCAGACTATTTGACTTGTGACCTTGACCTTGGCATGTGACTGTCCAGTAAAATTTCACCAAAAAAATGAAATTATATTTTATTTTATTTTATATTTATATATATAGAAATTAAACTCATTTATGATGAAATGTTTCTTGATATCTATAGATTTTTTTTTGTAAAAAAGATTTTTTAAATCATTCAGCATATTTTCTTCATTTATGCACTTTCTTTTATACAGGTACTATGTACATATTATATATATCAATGATGAGGGATGTTACTAAAAATATCTATCATTTCATTTCTTCTCTTCTGTGTATTCCTCCACTTTTGGGGAACCAGTATTGATGATCCCTGGTGTAATCAAAGTACTGATAATACTGATAGACAGAAAACCATGAGTTGGCTATAAATGTTCCAAAAAGGGGGGGGGGGGTTGAAAATTGTTTTCTTAATAATGCTTGGATAAAGATTGGAACGGTTCATTTGGGTGACTTCTGTGTTTGCATCCAATTGCAATCATCATTTAATGTGATTAAACTTTTCTCTTGATACCAGAATTTATTTCTATAAATTATTTTATCAGAAGGACATTCATTGTTCAAAGTTTCTACTTTACTTCTACCCGGGGGCATAAGTGTTTCACAAAACACATCTTGTTGTCTTTTCAAACTGTCATCCGTCAGTCTGTCCATCCGTCTGCCCGTCACAAAGTTGTGGTACATTTTCCGTCATATTTCAACCAAACTTTAGGGGATTTTTTACCATCATGCGTAGTTGGGCATATTGTCTGGCTAGATTGATCGACCAATTTTTGTGGAAGTTTTACCCCTTTTTATACTGCGGCAAACATTTTGAGGTTGTTTAATTGTATGGTGCTGTCATTTTTGTCGTCATCGTCGTCTGTAGTAACTTCTGTTAATAACTTGTGTTTTATTTCGTCTACATATTTCGTGCCTGTCCTGAAGACGCCCTTAACGGGGCGAAAAATGTTGACGAATTAAAAACACAAATCTGCAGCGGTACAATGGATGTTGTTGTCTTTTTGATCCACATAGTAATATTATATTTTATTTGTTGTATTCACACGACCATATCCAATCAAACAACTTTCTCAGTCGGTTAATCCTGCAAAAAAGGATCTGAGACAAATAGAGAAACAATTTGTTTTGTTTGCTGATACATTTAAAAATGGTTTATTTAGGTACTCATGTTGTAAAGAAAGAACAATTCTAAGTTACTGTAAACCAACTTATTTTCACGGCTACTTTATTTCGCGTTTTGTCCCTTCTTGTGAAGTTAGCGGAGATTAATTTTCGTGATTTTCTATTTCTGTTAATGCTTTTATAAAAGAATATAAACTATACTTGAGATTTATTTTTCGCGATATTTTCACGCTCGCAAAAGCCGCGAAAAATAAGTTGGTTTACAGTTATTCGACATTAAGGAAGATGATAATTCTACTTTCACAATTAGATGAATACTTTGTGGGTTAAGGTGATAGGTACGTAAATAAGCGCCTCTTTGGTGAACATCAAAAATTTGATTTAGAATGAACATAAAATAATTTGAATTTTCACTTTAAATGATCTCCGTGTTTCAAACTGTATCCAACAATTTTTCTGAAAAATTGATATTATGTTGCTAAAGAAATTTCTGTTTTACAGGTATAACTTTTTTATGTGGTCACCGAGTTCGTTTTCATAGTATAGATCGGTGAATAGGGGTTCATCTTTCAAATCATAACTTTTATCGACAACGTCATAATTTTGACCGCAGGTTTTATTGCGAGAAATCCATTTGTGTTGTGTCTATTCTATGTTCAATTATTAATACTGGCGAAATGAATTCAATGACCCTATCTGAAACATCATTAAACATGTGTTAAAACGATAATTTCATTATTTAAAACATTTCATTTTGACAGAAAAATTGTAGGATATGTTTCATAAAAGCGCAATTTATTTAAAGAAAATTGTTATGCATTTTTTCTGTTCGTTTTACATAGATTCTTTATGAATACCACATAACTGGTTTATTTTTCAATCTGTCATATTTCAAACATTAAAATGGCTAAAATCGATTTTATTTCAGTATGAAATTCAGCTCCATCTGAATCACTTACATGTAAAATTTTATAAAAAATCCTGAAACTTTGCTATTTACGTACCTATTACCTTAAGATGTCTTCAAGGACAAACAGCATCATTTAGATGTTTCTAGCTCGCCGGGACGAATGTCCAGAGAGCTATTGTCATATCCCCTGCGTCGGCGTTGGTAGTGTTAGCAAAACTTTAACCTGGCTTTTTGAATTGAGACCCAAAAAGCTAGGATGTTGATATTTGGTATGTGACTTCCTTGTGATGAGAGCTTTCTTCTGGTGCCATACTTGTAGACATTTTGACCTTGACCTTGCCCTCAGGGCAATTTAAAAAAACTTTTACCCTGCCTCTAGAAGGTATGCTTTTAGTGGTAGAGTGTTCATATTTGGTAGGTACATGTAACTTCCTTATGATGAAAGCTTTCTTTTGGTACTTGTAGACATTTTGACCTTGACTTTTCCCTTAGTGCAATTTTTGAAAAACTTTAACCTTGCTTGTAGAAGGTATGCTTTTAGTGGTAGGGTGTTCACATTTGGTATGTAACCTCCTTATTATGAGAGCTTTCTAGTGGTACCATATTTGTAGACATTTTGACCTTGACTTTGCCCTTAGGGCAATTTAAAAAAAAATAACCTTGCCTCTAGAGGGTAGGCTTTTAGTGGTAAGGTGTTTATATTTAGTATGTAACTTTCTTATGATGAGAGCTTTCTGATGGAATCATATTTGTAGACATTTTGACCTTGACCTTGCACTGAGGGCAATTTTTGAAAAACTTTAACTAACCTTACTGCTAGAATAATGTTGTTTTGTGGTACTGTGTTCTTATTTGGTATGTGACTTTCTTGTGATGGTACCATATTTGTACACATTATTCACCTTCACTTTGTCCTTAGGACTATTTTAAACTTTAACCTTGCTTCTAGAATTAAGTTGTTAAGTGGTAGGGTGTTCATATTTGGTATGTAACTTCTTTCTGATGAGAGCTATTGATGGTACCTTTCTATAACTTTCAAATTTATTGTGCATTGAGGTCACTTTAATCCCTGGCGAGCTATGTTGTCTTCTGACAACTCTTGTTTATGTCTGGAGTAGTTTTAAAAGAATTTGTTGGAGTAAATATTCATGAGATTTTGTCTACCAATTGATGGTATGAGGGTCAAAGGTCAATAGAAGGTACCAGGCAATAGTATTACGTTCTATTCCCCATCAAGACACTGGAAAACATTAAAGTGGTTAAAATGTATAATAGAAATGTAATTTATATATTGTTAAGTAATAAAATTTAATAATTTGTATTGTAATATTATATAAGTGTCTACAGGCACGAGTTCCATTAATGATTCTTCTTTGAGAATGCTTGAAATTTTCAATGAAATAATTCGTAGCAAAAAAAAAACAATAATAAAGATTTTTGTTCACCCAGACACTGTCAACCTTTATTCAATGCAAACAAATAAGTCACTATTGAAGGTATTTCAGGGTGTAGACCTGGGTAAGCCTAAAAATTTCAACTCGTTTAATTTTTTTGTTCTGCCTTGGGAATTTTGGGAATTCTTGTTTGCAACCATGTGTTTTGAGGAATTTTAGTCGAAAACAATATTTTCAATGGTTAGATTTCATAAATTTTGTATTCCAATTTTGGTTATTTTCCTGAAATTTTCAAAGACCAGTTGTTCCTTGGAATTCGACTTAGCCAGTACATCTTAATATAATCCAGATTAGAATGATCAAGGATTGAGCAGGCAAGACACTAGGTTCTGTGGAACCTTTACGAATTATTTTAATAATTGCAGTATTTTAACTATACATGTACATGTTCATGTAATTTTCAGGCAATTTTCAAGAATTTTTACCGTTCCGCATTTTCTGTCTAGAGGTTTTCAAAGTTACCCTATTTCCTCATTTTATTTGGACTGTTCCAGACTTGATTTGAGTGGTTAAAATAAGTTCTAATTCAAAACGTATTTAATATAATGTTTCAAATGCAAAGTTATGTAGTTCAAACTGAAGTATGAGTGTAAGCAATACAATGTAAATATGCTTATAAATTTTGATAGTGTAAACTGAAAAACAGGGGTGTTCTGAACAGCATAGGCCGAAAATTTTACTCAATTTTGACGAGTGTTAAACACTTCTTGTATTTAATATTTCACCAAAAAACAGAGAGTACAAAGAAAATAAGAAACATGTATATTAAAATTTTAGAAAAATCTGCCATTCAATTTTTTTCTAAATTGAGAATAAAGTACCGGGTATCTAAAAATCAATAAAATTGCCAAATCTATACTTGAAATTATCTCCCTTGCGAGAAATCTAGCTTTTGTATTTTTCCATTATTAGGGCCCTCATTGAGATTTGGGTGCCCTATAGTTTTCACTTTATCTGTCTTTAGGTAGGTCTGTCTGTCCGTCTGTCTGTCTGACTGTCAACAATTTTTTCTGTCAAAGATTAGTTGGCTTGCATATGTGGGAATGATTTGAAATTTTGTCTGAAGCTTGGAAATGATGAGTTGTATAGTGTAAGCAATTTTCAAGCTTATCTGGTGCACACTTCCTGTTTGGTGATACTTTGAATTAAAATAGAAAATCAAATTTCTTGGCTTCTTATAAAGAGGGAATGTTTTGAAATTTTGTCTGAAGCTTGGAAAGAATGAGTTGTATTGTGTAAGCAATTTTCAAGTTTGTCGGACATCCACTTCCTGTTTTCCATTACTTTGATTTTTATAACCTGCCACACGTAGTGGCAATGTATTATGTGATACCCTCAGTCATGTGTCCAACCTCCTGTCCTTCTGTCCATCGGTCTTTCCGTCCCCCAAAGGTTTCTGACTGATAACTTGTGAATGAAATAACATAAGGTCTTCAAACTTCGTATGTAACTTATTTATCACAAAACTCAGGCCAAGTTTGATTTCAAGTTCAGAGTCTCAAAGGGTTCTGGAGTTATGCCCCTTGAAACTTTGAAATTTTGCAAATTTTATGGTTTCCGACTGATAACTTGTGAATGAAATAATATATATAATGTCTTCAAACTTTGTATGTAACTTGTTATTCACAAAACTCAAAGTCAGATTTCGGGTTCAGAGGTCCAAGGGTTCTGGAGTCATGCCTCTTTAAACTGTGAAATTTTGGGAATTTTAGGGTTTTGGACTGATAATTTGTGAATGAAATAAAATAAGGTCTTCAAACTTTGTATGTAATTTTTTTACCACCAAACTCAGGCCAAGTTAGATTTTGGGTTCAGAGGTTCAAAGGGTTCTGGATTTATGCCCCTTAAAACTTTGAAATTTTGCAAATTATAGGGTTCCCGACTGATAAATTGTGAATGAAATAATATATAATCTTCAAACTTTGTATGCAACTTGTAACCACAAAACTCAGGCCAAGTTCTATTTACGGGTCCAGAGGTCCAAAGGTTCTAGAGTTTTGCCTCTTGAAACTTTGCAAATTTAAGGGTTTCTGACTGATAACTTGTGAATGAAATAATATATTGTCTTCAAACTTGGTATGTAACTTGTTTACCACAAAACACAGGCCAAGGTTGATCTTGGGTTAAGAGGTCGAAGGGGTTCTGGAGTTATGCCCCTTGAAACCTTGAGATTTTGTATTTTATGGTTTCCAACTGATAACTTGTGAATGAAATAATATATTGTCTTCAAACTTTGTATGTAACTTGTTTACTACAAAACTCAGGCCAAGTCAGATTTCCAGTTCAGAGGTCCAAGGGGTTCTGGAGTTATGCTCCTTTAAACTTTGAAATATTGTGAATTTTAGGGTTTCTGACTGATAACTTGTGAATGAAATAACATAAGGTCTTCAAACTTGGTATGTAACTTGTTTACCATCGAACTCAGGCAAAGTTAGATTTTGTGTGAAGAGGTTCAAAGGGTTCTGGAGTTATGCCCCTTAAAACTTTGAATTTTTGCAAATTTTAGGGTTTCATACTAATAAATTGTGAATGAAATAAACTTTAACTTGTAACCACAAAACTCAGGCCAAGTTTGATTTCGGGTTCAGTGGTGCAAGGGTCTCATATACCAGTTACGACGTTGCCATTTACTTCAAGGCTAAATCAGCCATTTTCCACTGTTTGCCCTCAACATATAGGTTTAGCTTGACCTTTGAGTTGTATATCATTTCGAAGCATTTAAACTAAGGAATCCAAATCTGCCATAAAAATATGGGGTGAACCGTTAAGATTTTTCGCAAAATGGCACCGAATAAAAATATGAAATAAACAATAATATTTACATTTGAAAAAACATGTGCTTCCCAGTCCTTGTCAGGGCCTTATTAGGCACCCAGTAAAACAATATTCATACACCTGCTTCAAATATGACAGTTGTCTCCAATAAATATACATAATCAGCTTTCAAAAAAGTATTCTCATGATATTCTAACTGAAAGGATAAACATTTGAGCACTTCAAACATCCTCTTTTCAAATTTTAGATTTTTTAGGAACTTTATGACTGAGGGACCAGTTGACCCGGAACTGGATAATGAGACCAAGGGTTTCTAGAGTTATGTCCCTTGAAACTTTGAGATTTTGCGAATGTAAGGGTCTCCAACTGATAACTTGTGAATGAAATAATATATTGTCTTCAAAGTTGGTATGTAACTTGTTTACTACTAAACTCAGACCAGTTGGATGTCCAGGGGGTTCAGGAGTTATGCCCCTTGAAACTTTGAAATTTTGCAATTTAGGGTTTCCGACTGATAAATTGTGAATGAAATAACATACTGCTTTGTAACTTGTTAACCATAAAACACTGGTCACACTTGTGAATTAAATAACATTAGGTCTTCAAACTTTGTATGTATCTTGTTTACCACAAAACTCAGGCCAAGTTCGATTTCAGGTTCAGAGATCCAAGGGTTTCTGGAGTAATGCCGCTTGAAACTTTGAAATTTTGTGAATTTTAAGGTTTCTGACTGATAACTTGTGAATGAAATAATATATTGTCTTTAGACTATGTATGTTGCTTGTTACCACAAAACTCAGGCCAAATTTATTTTGGGTTTAGAGGTGGGAGGGGTTCTGGAGTTATGCCCCTTGAAATTTTGAAATTTTGTGAATTTTAGGGTTTCCGACTGATAACTTGTGAATGAAATAATATATTGTCTTCAAACATGGTATGTAACTTGTTTACTACAAAACTCAGGCCATTTGTTTGATTTTGGGTCCAAGGGGTTCACATGGGGTTATGCCAATTGAAACTTTGAAATTTTGTGAATTTTAGGGTTTCCAACTGATCACTTGTGAATTGAATAATATATTGTCTTAAAACTTGGTATGTAACATGTTTACCACAAAACTCAGGCCAAGGTTGTCTCAGGTTCAGAGGTCAAAGGGGTTTTGGAGTAATGCCCCTTGAAATTTGAAATTTTGTGAATTTTAAGGTTTCTGACTGATAACTTGTGAATGAAATAATACATTGTCTTCAGACTATGTATGTAACTTGTTACCACAAAACTCAGGCCAAGTTTTATTTATGGTTTAGAGGTGGGAGTGGTCCTGGAGTTATGCCCCTTGAAATTTTGAAATTTTGTGAATTTTAGGGTTTCCGACTGATAACTTGTGAATGAAATAATATAATGTCTTCAAACTTGGTATGTAACTTGTTTACCACAAAACTCAGGCCATTTGTTTGATTTCGGGTTCAGAGGTCCAAGGGGTTCTGGAGTTATGCCAGTTGAAACTTTGAAATTTTGTGAATTTTAGGGTTTCTGATTGATCACTTGTGAATGAAATAATGTATTGTCTTCAAACTTGAAAAAGGAAAGAAATGGGGTAAATGTCAAGGAGACAAGATCCCATATCCAGGTTAAAACGACCTAAAACAAAGCATCTAGGGGTACCTCACACCATATAGCAAGCCCTAAATGGCCCCAAAAAGGTAAAAAAGTGAATAAATCAATGGAAACAAACCACATCCAATAACCCAAATATCAAAAAACTAAAATTTTATAAGAAGACATGGACAAGACAATCACCAACATATTACTGACTTGGGACAGGCACAAAAATTGTGGTGTTATTTGTTTACTATAAAACTCAGACCATGTTTGATTTTTGGTTTACAGGTCCAAGGGGTTCTGGAGTTATGCCCCTTGAAACTTTGAAATTTTGCATTTTAGGGTTTCTGACTGATAAATTGTTAATGAAATAACATGCTCTTTTTACTTGTTTGCCATAAAACACTGGCCAAGTGTACTTTTGGCTTCAGAAGTACAC
The DNA here is from genome assembly GCA_002080025.1 of Modiolus philippinarum. Classification (NCBI taxonomy): domain Eukaryota; kingdom Metazoa; phylum Mollusca; class Bivalvia; order Mytilida; family Modiolidae; genus Modiolus; species Modiolus philippinarum. The sequence goes on along the minus strand of MJUU01059289.1, from coordinate 28,987 downwards.
AGAGATCTGGAGATATGCTTCTTCAACTTTTAAATTTTGTGAAACGTAATGGGTTATCGTGTAATGCACCATTACCATTTTTTTAAACTATAAACCAAAGTTTTGTCACAGATTCTTGGTTTCTGCCGGAGGGAATGATACTAGAATTTGGTCTGAAGCTTGAAAATGATGAGTTTTTTAGTGTAAGGGGTTTCAAATTTGTCGAACGTCCACTTCCTGTTTGCCGAAACTTTGACTTTTTACTGTAAACCAAATTTTTGTCATAAGATTTTTTTACTTGCACATGTATTTACTTGAATGATTTGATATTAAGTCTGAAGCTAAGAAATGATATGGTTTGGAAATCACTGTGCCCAGCAAATTACTGTGTCAACACATTTGTGTGTCAAACAGAATTGGAATTCAAACTTACCTCAATTTTACTTTTGCCCAAAGTTTCAATTTCAGGTTCAAAATTGCGGGCCCAACCGACAATGCCAGTTTCGACATGCTCTGGTTTTTAACTCGAAAGCCATGAAATGGCTGCAGAGTTGTTAAAATGACAAGAAAAATCACATGAGGCTTCAAGCCTATTAACAGCTCTAAAAAATTATCTTCGTGCTTCCGATAAAATATAGTGCACAAGTTTCTTTCAAAATCGTATACATTGTGTATTTAAGTTATATTTCTTCATTTTCTTGAGTTGAATATGGTGTTGTTATATTAAATTGAAAACAAAATGCATGTTTATCAAATTACTGATTTTTTATCAACGAGCCTGTCGTTCAGTAATTTGTCAAAGATGTGTATTGCATATTTTTATAGCAATGAAATCGACATGCATAAGAAATCACACAATCTGATTGTTTTCACTTATTACGGAATAACTTAATACAGGCAGACGTATGCAGCAGTTCTTTGGATGAAGTTTTGCCACATAAAGATTTTCAGGGCTTTCGAGTTTCAGCTCCACTGGAGCTTTGATTTAGATATCTTAGCATAAAATGCAGAGCTAATGCACTCGTTATCATCATTAACTTAGATGTAGGGTGTTAAATTTTCTTGAAAAATGAATATTTATTGGTTGCGTGAAAAAAATATTGCAATTTCGATATTTTATCATATATACCTCAATGGTGCTTTTTATTTATGTAAAAAAGAAGAAGGTGAAAAACACAGTTATCTCTCCTTAGCCCAGATCTACCCCTTTGAACTGGTTTCTTTTTGTGTAACAATTGCCCTACAGTGTGAAAAATTGTAAAATAATTGTCATGTTTAATTTGTCTGTCAGGCAGGTGAAAATCATGTTGACACTGCTTGATATTGGGATTTAAAAAATTAGAAAAAAAAATTTCTAGACAAATTTGACAAAAAGTCGATTTTGATTCTACAGTAATCATAAATTTTTACTGACATCCATTCTTTTAGGCCTTCAGTAATAAATTTGTTGTACCATGCCATGAGAAATGATGCTACTAATTACATGTATCGGGTATATTCATTGTATTTAAAGAAAAAAAGAATCATGTGACTTAACAGATTTCTCAGCAACGCCAAATTCTTTGAACAGCTAAAAACAGTAATATTTGGTCTTATCTGTTATTGCATTCCTTTTAAGCCGGGGTTAGCTTTTGCCATCACTTTGGGTCTGTCTTTGTTCAGTTTGTGATCTGTTCAGTGTAAGCTTTTCTTTTAGAGATGTTCTCTTAAACTACTGGACCAAACTTGACCACAATGGTCCTTAGATATTGTCCCCTGCAAAAAGGTTGTTTTTTTCAAGTCTGCATAATATCCAAGATGGACTACAGCATTGAACATAATTTTAACATTCAACCCTTCAAAACACATTCAAAGATCTTCCGCTCTGAAATTTATGGGATTGGCCACAGTAGTCTTTAGGTGGTTCCCTGCAAAAAAGTGTTTTCAGGTCCACCCTTTATCCATGATTGCCATTAGCAGGAACATACTTTAAACAAAAAGGTGTTTTCAGGTTCATGCTTTATCTAAGATGGCCAACAGAGGGGAACATACTTTTAACATTGAACCCTATGAAAAAACACATTCAAAGATCTCCTCTGAAACTATTGACCCAATTTGAACCAAATTTTTGGCCCAATAGTCTTTAGGTGGTCCCCTGCAAAAAAGGTGTTTTTCAGCAGCGTGCTGTATCCAAGATGATGACCAGTGATGAACATAGTTTTAACATTTGACCCAATAGGAAAACACATACAAAGATCTCTTCTGAAACTTATTGTCCAATTGGAACCTAGATTGGCCACAAAAGTACTTTGATGGCTCCCTCAAAAAAAGTGTATTTCAGGTCCTTGTTTTATTCAAGATGGCTGCCAGCGGGAACATAGTTTTAGCATTAAACCCTTTGGGAAAACACATTCAAAGATCATCTCCTTTGAAACTCTGCCAATTTGAACCAAACTTCATTTAGGTGATCCCCTGCAAAAATGGTGTTTTTCAGATCAGCGCAATATCCAAGATGGTATCCAGATGGGAACATAGTTATAACATTGGGAAAACACATTCAAAATCTTCTTCTCTGAAATTGCTTAGCCAAATGGAACCCGATAGTCTTTATGTGATTCTGTACTAAAAATGTGTTTTTCCAAGTCAACACTTTATCCAAGTGGCCGCCAGGGAGAACATAGTTTTAACTCTGTACCCTTCAGGAAAACTAATTCAAAGATAAAATGACTGAACCAATTTGAATCAAAGCTGGCTACAATAGTTTTTAAGTGTTTCACTGCAAAAAATGTGTTTTTACGGTCTGCACTATATCCAAAATGACCACCAGCGGTGAACATAGTTTAACATTAGACCCTAGTGGAAAACACTTTGAAAGATCTCCTTTTCTGAAAATTCTTGGCCAACTTGAACCAGACTTGGACACAATAGTACTTAGATGGTTCCCTGTAAAAGAGATGTTTCAGGTCCTCACTATATTGAAGATGGTTGCCAGCAGGGAACATTCATGTAGTGAACATTGTACCTTATGGGAAAAAAATTCAAAGATTTTCTCCTCTGAAACTGCTGAGCCAATTGATCTCCCTGTTATTAAGAAATAATTGTATCATTAGCAGTTTTTGCAAATTTTTTGAAAACCCCTAGGAATTTTAAATATTTTCCAACCTAAGGTGATGGGACCCCTGGACCCCCCACTCATTTTCACACTTTATCATCTTTTCTAAGTTCTGAAATATAAGAAATATTTTATATTTAAAACTAGAGGATGTCGGAACGACAGCTATCCCTGCACTCCCTGTTTGACACATAAAACAGTTGTTTTACCCCCTGGGCATAATAGTTCTCAATATTTTTAAAATCAATTTTTTATACTTCGTTATTTTTACAAAAAGAATTTAAGGATATATGGTTGTTAGGCAGAATTCCAAAAAATAAGTGGTCTTTGAGACTTTCACCAAATTTACCAAATGTTGTCTCTTTGACATTTACCCCATTTCCTTTCTTTTTCACATTTGAGACTTTCAGGAAGTTTACCAAAATTGGAATCAAATATTTTTGAAATCCATTTAGTCAAAATGCTAGGTAGAAATCCAAAATAATAAGTGGTCTGAGACTTGCAAAAAAATTACCAAAATTGGAATCAAATATTTTTGAAATCCAATTGATGAAAGTGTTTGTCCTAAATTAAAGAAGCTATTTAAGTATGGTTGCTAGGTAGAATTCCAAAAAATAAGTGGTCTTTTGATACTTTCTGGAAATTTACCAAAATTGGAATCAAATATTTTTGAACTCCATTTAGTTAAAATGTTTGTCCTAAACTGAACAAATTATTTTAGTATGGTTGCTAGGTAGAATTCCAAAAAATAAGTGGTCTTTGAGACTTGCAGGAAATTTACCAAATTTGGAATCAAATATTTTTAAAATCCAATTGATGAAAGTGTTTATCCTTAAGTAAAGAAGCTATTTAAATATGGTTGTAGAATTTCAAAAAATAAGTGGTCTTTGAGACTTTCAGGAAATTTACCAAACTTGGAATCACATTTTAGAATTCTAATTATTCAAAATCTCATTTTCTATCAAACAACTGCTAAAATACATAATTATATGTTCAAAGTGAAAAAAATACGAGTCTTTGACATTTTCAGGAAATTTACCAAAGTTGGACTCAAATCATAATTCCCAAAGAGTATTGCAAATCCATAAATCCATAAATGTAGGAGGAGATTGTGTCACATGCCACATGTGTAAAAATTGACATCTTGGGGCTGCTTGTTTGCACCAAGAGCAATATAAAAAATCTGAAAGCTTATTGGGCATCTACAAACTATATGCAACAATTCTGCAACAAAATTAAATCCCTAAATCCAAAAATGTAGGAGGAGTTTGATTCACAGGAGAAGTGTGACAGACAGACGGAGGGTATAACAATATTCCCGAACTTTCTTCCAAAGTGCAGGGATAATAGGATTCAACTACTGTCGGGGCCTGGGTGGCCGAGTTATTAAGGTAGTTCTACTACCTATGCAGCCACTGTAGTCTATCACCACTGCTGCTGGAGTTCACGCCCCACTTTGTTCATTACAAAATAGGGTGCACTTGACTTACAATTGTAAGCGATAAGGTATGTCAGTTACCTGCCCAAGGTCGGTGGTTCTCTCTCAGCACTCTGCCTTCATTCACCACTAAAATTGACTGTCATGCATACATGTGATATCTCCCGGATCCTGCGGGAGTCTCCCGTTTTCAAGCGCTGAAATTTGTCCTGTAAAACTCCCGTATTTGGTTTGTCAAAAATAATGTGAAAAGTAAACTGTTTTGTACCCTATAATGCCTGTCAATCAGTTGGTTGGTTGATTTCTCATTTTGTTGTTTTAAATAATCACAGGTGTCATTTATAGCTCCAGCAACACGGCCATGTTTTAATTATCGTCAAGTTTTTTTTACGAGTCACCATGTTTAGATGTAGTCAAAGTGGCATGTGAAAGCCCAATTAAGGAATTTAGGACATGTTATATACATTTATTAGGCAATTAACTGTTTGTTTAATGTTATAAGCCCTGATATTCACAATATCAAGACGTAAAACAGACAAATCAGGTCAAAACTTCCAATGGTTCAATTACGCAATTGATGTCCCGAGTTATGTCCCTTTATAGTGTGTATAACATGGACAAAAAAAACTTTCAGGTGTCACTTTTAATCAAAATCATCTAATAATTCTTCAGAAATGAAAAGTTAAATCACTTTTAGGAATTTTTATTGGATTTTACTACATGTAAATATTTACAAATTTGAAAATATTAGTATACTCAATCAGAGACATATCTATATGTCTGACTCAAAGAAATAATTTTTGAAACACTTATATATAAGAACAAGGACGTATAATGATAAGTCTTTGATAAGAAATAATCACAACATACACAATGGTAATACAAGTTAGATCCTTGAATACACTCTGTTCAAAAACTATGATGCACTGATCTATTCATACAAAATCAAAGGGAAAGGAGAAAGGGCTGAGCCTACAAATATTCTCTCAATTATATAAGAGTTGGTAGGTATTGCATTTGATAAGCAGTGGACTAATTAGCCTAGTGAATCATAAAAATATGGTTCATGTTTGATCTGTTTCATTTGATGTACTCATTTTAACATTTTAAAACCATCAAAAAGTGAAAATCTCCCTTATTAACCCCTCAATCTCCTGGTTTTTGGAGGGAGATCTCCCGCATTGGCATCATGACCTCATCCTATGTATGGTCATGAGATAGCTGAAATACTGCTGAAAGTGACGTTAGTAAACCCCATATCAATCAATCAATCAACTACTGTCACATGTTTCAAAAAAACATACAGTCAAACTTCCCTTAGTGGTCACCTTGAATAAGCAGCCACCTGATTTTATCCATTCAAACAGTGCTAAATTTTTTTGCACATGGATCACATTTTCTTGGCCATAAGTCATTTTTGAATACATAAAATAGACTGTGTATAAAATTTAATCAACTTCCAATTATAATTTCAT
>MJUU01059288.1:0-12485 GCA_002080025.1 Modiolus philippinarum | reverse complement strand
ACAGCCGACAATTAATTAGATAAGGCTTGTGACGTCACATGTGAGGATACACAACAAATGTAAAGTACTTTCCAAGATGATTAAAGCATACCTTCTCACTATACCAGCTGAACCAAGGACAGAAACATATTAAATATTATTTATTTATAAAATCCAATTAAATTTACAAAACATTATAGTTCTAGGAAAAGGGGGGTGCCGGGAGGTCCGTTGATAAATCAAATCCCCTACATATGTTTTGAAAAAAGCAAATCCCGGAAAACTATTTATATTTTCTTTTTTTTATTATTTTCAACTTCAAAATCTATAATCTAAAGATATACTGTATGTAAAAGAGTAATTCAAATTAGTTGGTTAACTGTTTGTTCAATTTTTATCCACAGATGATCAAGCATTTAGTAAAGTTTGTTTTTATCTATCCAATCCCGTTTTTCACTGTCAAAATTCCGATTTGCATAAAAAAAATTGCAATATCCGTATTCTGATGGCATTTTCATCCCCATTTCCCCAAGTGAAAAAATGTTCAACTTGACGCCCAAAAAATATCAGGAGACTAGCGGGGTAACACCAAATTTTAACAGAACGAATTGTTCACTCGCAGAAGGGAAAAGAAAGACTGATTTAAATACAGAATGTCGATCTATATTTGAATCCGAATTCCCCTATTGTTTTTGAAGAATGAAACCATGGCAGTAGAATACCGAAGGAACAAGGAGGAAAGTGATGACTACAAAAATCGAAATCCAAAGACATGGCAAAAACGGTAACAGATAAAAACAAAGACAAAACAAGGACGTGAGACAGCTACAATGCACGGAAATAAAAAGATAACATTAAGAACTAAAAAAAGGAAATCGCCCCCCCCCCCAAAAAAAAAAATAAATAAATAAAATAATTGTACAATATGACAATAAAATGAGTTTTTAAGTATCCAAATTCGCATAACATAAAAACAACGGTACCACAGACGATATGTAAATTTAGTTTCTTTGCCACGAGTCCAATTCGTATTTTTGTCAGTAAGTCGGAAAATACGGTGGCATCTATTAAATATTTTATCTTTGATTTTGAAAAATAAAATACTTCCTACAAAACAAAAAGAGGGAATTGAACCTGGGACTAATATATTGTCAATATATTAGTCCCAGATTGAACCAAAAAAAAATATAAATTACAAAGTCGTTCGCATAAAACGAAAGTCAGCATAAATACAGCTTTTCAGTGCATAAGTTGCTGGAATTGATATAAACCAATGCAACTTCCTGTCAACTTGAGACCTTGTGTTGCAACCACTGAGAGACATATGTAACACAAAACAACAAAATTTGGCATTTGATATTAAAAATGTTGAAATATTTTGACGACAAGAGTGTATGTGAATTGTCTCGGGAAACAACACCCCTTCTATGTCACGATACAGATTATTTCATATCAACATTTATTTATTTTTTTTTTTTTGTGTATTTTATTTCATTCTAATTGCAAACATATAAATACCCTGCATAACTTCCTTAATGTTGTGGCAATACAAATTATAATAATCAAATATAAAATACGAATTTTAATGACAGAAACACCACTGCCTTTACTGTGGTTACATCAATTGATCCTCACAAGTGACGTCACAGCACTGGAGCCTCGTACTCGATCTAAAAATATGCATATCGCGGTCAACAGATTTATCAGTGTTTACACACACTGTTCTCAGCTAATTACATACCGAGGAGATGTTTCACACATTTATTTAGTTATATAGATACAAAATCAATCAAAATAAGTTGTTGTGTGATTTAGTGTCCGGTGTCCTTTAAATTAGCTTTATCAAAATAAGATTTTAAAATATAGTCAAATGTTAAATCTATGTTCTGCGTGGCGACCATGTTTTTGCAGAAAGAATGAAAGAGCAATTTATTTATAAGGGCCTCCAAAACACCATTCCTGTAAAGTAAGGTTGAATTTGCCCCAGTGACTTTCTAGTTTTTGAAGTTGTCCCAGCATTAGTTGGAAAAAACAGCTCTTAGACAAAACTTGAAAATTTGGGTTTGAATTCTGAATTAAAGATTTATACATCAGTTTCCGAGATGTTGATTAAAACAGTGATTTGACACTAAGATATAAACAAGTGTGGACCCAAATTGATGTCTTGCCCGTCCCTACTTGGTCGCAAAACAGATGTGAAAACTCTAAATGACTAATTCAGAAAACTTAACATGTTGGCTGACAAAAGCAATATAGCAAACTGTTATATATAATCAAAAACCAAAATGCCAAATATCAGTGACCTACCACTGATATAGATACTGGAGAACCAAACATGTTCACTAGACCATGAAAATGAGGTCAAGGACTAAAGCCAAATAGCAGGATGTCATGTTCCATCTAAGACAAACCCACATACCAAATATTACTGACCATACACTTGAAAACTCAACATGCTCACTGAACCGTGAAAATGAGGTCACAGATAAAAGCCATATAGCAGACTGTCATGTACTACCCAAGACGAACCTATATACCAAATATCATTGACCTATCACTTGTAGTTACTGAGAAAATGACCTAATCACAAAATCTTAACATGCTCATTAGACTGTGAAATTGAGGTCAAGGACAAAAGCAGTAAGCAGATTGTCATGTACTACCTAAGACCAACCTACATACCATATATCATTGACCTAACACTTATAGTTACTGAGAAACTAATCTAAGCACAAAAACTTAACATGTTCATTGGACCGTGAAATTGAGGTCATAGACAAAAACCATATACCAGACTGACATGTACTACTCAAGACCAACCTACATACTAAATATTATTGACCTACCACTTTCAGTTATTGAGATATGGATCTAATCAGAGAAACTTAACATGGTCACTAGACCGTGAAATTGAGGTCAAGGACAAAAGTCGTATGCCAGACTGACATGTACTACTAAAGACCAACCTATATACCAAATATCATTGACCTACCACTAGCAGTTATTGAAATATGGATCTAATCAGAGAAACTTAACGTGGTCATTAGACCGTGAAATTGATTTCAAGGACAAAAGTCGTATGCCAAACTGACATGTACTACTCAAGACCAACCTATATACCAAATATCATCGACCTACCACTTACAGTTATTGAGATATGGATCTAATCAGAGAAACTTAACGTGGTAACTAGACCGTGAAATTGAGGTAAAGGACAAAAGTCGTATGCCAGACTGACATGTTCTACTCAAGACCAACCTATATACCAAATATCATTGACCTACCACTTAGTTATTGAAATATGGATCTAATCAGAGAAACTTAACATGGTCACTAGACCGTGAAATTGAGGTCAACGACAAAATTCGTATGCCAGACTGACATGTACTTCTCAAGACCAACCTATATACCAAATATCATTGACCTACCACTTACAGTTATTGAAATATGGATCTAATCAGAGAAACTTAACGTGGTCACTAGACCGTGCAATAGAGGTCAAGGTCACATGATTTTATGTCCGTCAGGTAGCACTTGATTAATACTACCACTGGACCAAATATGATGTTCCTACATCAAAGGGTGTTCAAAATATCCTGTATATAGTAAAAGTTAACGCCGTCGCCGTCATACTTTGCACGCCTGTCTCGCTTTCCGCGACTTTCGTCGCGGGCGAGACAAAAACCTCAACTTTAAACCTGTAGGTAGGTAAGTTACTTTCAATACTTTATAAAGTAAATTATATAAAGAAAAGCATTCATTATTCACAAAACCTGAAGAATTTTTTGTTCAATTTGTAACAATACTTGTGTAAGAACCAAAAAATTACTTACAGGTATAAAAATAATGAAAGACCCTTTTAGGATCACTATTTGAAAGTTTGATTTAGATTGTGGTGTTACGATCCACAAACTAGGATGAGGTACCAACATTACATCACAAACTTTGAAGGAGACAACCTAGGGACTTTCACGATCAGATTTTAATCAAAATTCTTGAAGTAGTTTCAGAGGAGAGGATCTTTGAATGCATTTTCCAAAGGGTCCTTATTTGAACTATGTTCCCCTCTGGTGATCATCACTTTTGAGGTGCAAACATAAAATCACTAAGTTTAAAGAAGACGGACAATTAAATGATTATCATGATCAGATCTAATTAAAATTGTTCAAGCGGTTTGAAAGAATATTGAATGCATTTCTATAAGGTCCAATACTAAACTATGTACCCACATGCAACCATCTTAAATGATTTTGGCTCCTTACAAATCTTACTATTATAGGCCCAATGGTTTCAGAGGAGAAGATCTTTGAATGAAATGTTAATGGCGGATGGAGACATATGATCTTCAAGTGATGGTCAGGTGGGCTAAAAATATGAAAGGTATCCATGTTAGAAAGATATAAAGATATTCTAATATACTTGTATTTGAGTTTTAGCAACCTTTACAAAGATGATACTTACAGATTATTACATGGCATTTTTTATATCACACCCTTTATCAGCCCGAGGTTGTATTGTCAGCCCGAGAGCATGTAATGATATTTCTATCATCTACTTCGACTGTAAAAGAAATTTGCAGTTGAAAAATATCTTCCCGCTATTGGTATTTTCTTATTATATCATGTGCAATGTTTATTGTTTTTACAGAAATACACGAATTTGCGTGTGATAAAGCTTCCAAGTAGTACCAGAAGCAGTTGATACCATTGTCATATCAGCCCGCTTCGTCAATTCCTATAAAAATCCTCTGGTTTTATCGGGGGAGGGGGGGGGGGTTAAAGTTTTAATCATATTGCAACTAAGTATATGATAAAAGATTTGTATACCATTAATTTGAGAAATGTGATAAAACATGCCACAGAATATTGTCAGAATACAAAATCAAGTCTTTCAGGGAAGGCCGAACACAACTGTGCAATATATCATTTAACAACATACCATTTAGTTTCTGCATATTGTCATTCGACAACTTATGTCTCTTCAGTGCAGATAAAATCTTAACATTTAGAAGACCATCAACTCAAACATGTTAAGAAACTCAAAATCAGTCTAAGTCTGAAATTTCCTCTGATGAAGACGTGGGCATATACTACATGTGCTACCAAAAATCTTTTTCTCAACAGTAAATTACTTTGTTGAATGTCTTAAAAGAAGGGCATGCAAAAATTGTGTAATATGTCAAAATATTCTCAGTTTGAGGTTCTGTCCGATGAAGAAGTGGACATGTAATAGATGTGCTACCATAAATCTTTTACAACTGTGTAAATAACTTTGTAGCATATCTTCAAAAGAAGGCATGCTTAAAATGTATAATATATCAAAACTTATCACAGCTTGAAGTCCTGTCCGATGAAGAAGTGGATATAAGATAAATGTACTACCAAAAATCCCTTTCAACTGTAAAAAACTTTGTAGCGAAGTTCAAAGGAAGTCAAGCTAAAACTGTGTAATATATCAAAACTATTCTTAGTTGAAGTTCTGTCCGATGAAGAAGTGGGCATTTGGCAGATTAGAAACTACTTTACACTGTACAGTTAAAGGTAAAGGAAACAAGAGTTGTCAGAAGACAACATAGCTCGCCGGGGATTCCAGTAACCTCAATGCACAATAAATTCGAAAGAAAGCTTTCTTCACAAGAAATTCACATATGAAATATAAACACCCTATCACTAAACAACTTAATTCTAGAAGCAAAATTAAAGTTTTTAAAAAAATTGCCCTCAGGGCAAGGTCAAGGTCAAAATGTCTATAAATATGGTACCATTAGAAAGCTCTCATCAAAAGAACGTCACATAACAAATATGAACACCCTACCACTAAATATCTTATTTCTAGAAGCAAAGTTAAAAGTTTTAAGAAATTGCCCTAAGGGCAAGGTCAAGGTCAACATGTCTACAAGTATGGTACCACAAGAAAGCTGTCATCATAAGGAAGTTACATACCAAATATGAACACCCTACCACTAAAAGCCTACCTTCTAGAGGCAAGGTTAAAGTTTTTCAAAAATTGTCCTCAGGGAAAGGTCAAGGTCAAAATGTCTACAAATATGGTACCGCTAGAAAACTCTCATCATAAGCAAGTCATATACCAAATATGAACACCCTACCAGTAAAAGCCTGCCTTCTAGAGGCAAGGTTAAAGTTTTTTATATATTGAGCTAGGGGCAAGGTCAAGGTCAAAACGTCTACAAATGTGGTTCCACAAGAAAGCTCTCGTCACAAGGAAGCCACATACTAAATATCAACATCCCATCTCTTAACGTCTCCATTCCACAAGCAAGGTTAAAATTTTTGCTGACGACGCCGACGCCGACACCGGGGGTATGACAATAGCTCTCCGGACATTCGTCCCGGCGAGCTAAAAAGTAAAATATATTTAGGTTAAAAATCAATGAGTTAAGATTGAGATTAAAAATTTCATATAATTTAAAAACATTAAAATATCTCATCACAATAAAAACTTATGTTGATCTCATCAACCAATGATAGCCCATGAAAACCTTCCGGTTTATTTCCAATGGAGTCCTTCAAATACGTAATTTAATTTATTTAAATATTTCCAAGGTAAAAGAATTAATAGCAGGCGAAAATGGTAGCGCAGTTGGTTTTTAAGGTGGAGTCAATGTGATATCGATCTTTCTGATATCCAGTAAGTGACATTTCACTACTATGTTGGTGATTGATTTGATGGAATCAGGAAGTGAGTTCCAATCTTGAATAGCGTTATTAAAAAAATGATGTTGATTCTGTGCCTTTAATCTCAGGCATTACAAATTTAAAGGGACTTGATCGGGTATTATATTTATGGTGTTCATTTATTTTTACAAAGTTGTTTTTTAGATATGATGGACATTTATTATTAAAGATTTTATGCATGTGGTTCAGTCTTAATTGTTTTACTCTTTGCTCCACGTTCAGATATCTCAAACTTTGTAATTCCTGTGTTCCTATAGTCTCTCTTGGCTCCAAGTTTTTGATAAATCTTACTGTTTTATTTTGAGTCACTTGTTGTTTTTGTTTTAAAGATTTAGATATACCTACATACCAGGAGGAACATGAATAGTCAAAATGACATTGGATAAGAGCCATGAATGTTTTCCTTGTTTCCGATGACAGACAATTCGCTTTTCTATACATAAACGAGAAATAACTTTCTTAATGATAGAGTTTGCAGTTTTTTCACCAGATAAGTTTTGATCAATTTCAATACCCAAATATTTAATTCTACTCTGTGATTTTATAACATGACCATTATAATTAATTTGAAATTCCAATATTTTTTGTTAATTTCCGCTTTGGTCCAAAGAGTTTGCACTCAGTCTTACCAAGATGGAGAGATAATTTGTTGTCAACAAGCCACAAGCTACATGATTCAAGTTCTTTGCCGAGTTTGTCGGCTATAAAATCAGGATCTTTATGTGAAAATAAAATAGTACTGTCATCGGCATACAAAAGAAGTTTACAATCAGGATTGATTCTGATGACCATATCATTCACGTAACAAAGAAAGAGCAAAGGATCTAGAATGCTTCCCTGTGGAACACCACAAGTAATATTGGAATAAGTAGATTCTGTGCCATTTATGTTTACCAGTTGACTTTGTTCTCCATATTGAAGAACTGTGCCATGAACCATGAAGCTCGCCAAAGCTCGCTAGTGAATTCCTCAGAAGTATGAAACTGTAATTATTATTTAGTGATACCCAATTGATGACAGTGACCTTATACAGATATTACCGGTATGTACTATGCCAAATCTATGAAATGCAGGCAACATGATAAAATACAGAATATTAACAAGGGTTTCAACATTTATTATTTTAATCTACATATTAATGTTAAATGCAGAATAAATGGTTACCATAACAACAGGTACAATAAATATAGTAAATTATCTACACACAAAAACTATGGTTTGTATGAGAAAAGAACACATACTACTTATGACAATACCTTGTTAAGAGATTCAATAAATTCTTTTCTGGCTAACCATCTTATTAATGGTTGTGGGCAGAAAATAAAGATTTGAGACATAGATGTATAATTCAAAATTGAACTGTTGAAGATTTTAATTTGGGCAGGCAACTTTATTTTTCATTTTGATTGAAAAATGCTGCAGACTTTGAAGAAGATTTACAATAAGTAAGCAAAAAGTTAAAAAATAGAGCAGACAGGAGGTAAGAATGAGAAGTTTTGCCAAAATATCAACAATCATAAATATATATGTATCTGATGCATGTACATCTCATGTGTACACCTTGTTCAATTACTACTGCCTAAATTTATGTAAATTCTAAAACCTAAGGATCAACTCCCTCCATCGTAGTTTTGTTTGATATTACTGGTTTTCGGATTTCTTTTGGTTTTGTGCATTTTAAACATTTTTTGAAATTATGGATTTCCTTTGTTTGGGTTCTAGTGCTGCTGATGAGGAATAAATTTCCGAAATGGCCATACAGCTCATTAAAATTATTGCAGTTGGAGTTAACATATGTGTTATGGTCTCATGTTCATTTACTCCATATCCTTTTGTAAAATACATAAGTGATTTGTCTTTTTTCATAAATCTGCATTATGTTTATACAATACAATTTTATTTCACAATAATTAAAATGTAGCTATGTAGCTAAAATTCATATAGGTGTTCTATTGTCTCCTACAGGTAAATATAGACTGTTAAATATAATTTCACATCGACACACAATATTCGTAAACTACATCCATACAAAGACAGCAGTATAGAACTTGTTGAGCACCAAATACTGTATAAACAGATGGTATGAACATTTACATGAAACAAAAATCTTTGGAGTGAAAAATGAATTGTGACTAAGCAGTGAGAAACATGCAATGTTCAATATCATTTAAATGTATGAAGAAAACAGGGAATGCAGAGATTCTTCAAGTTTATTTTTTTTATGAAAAATATAACATATTTTATTCTGTTAAAACAGAGACCTCGTGTCCTTTTTCTAACCTCAATCATTTCCTTGATTCAAGAAAAATATCTCAAATTTGCCTTTATGAGACTTTGACTAATGGAAATGAAATTGACACCACAAAAATTTCTTTTTACTAAATCAGTATACATTAGGAAAATGTAACAGGTGATCTAGTGGCAGTACAAAATCCCTAATATACATTTTAATTTTTAATCTATGGAAAAAATATAATTTATTTGTCAAGAATATTTAAATTCTTAAAAAAAACACATTCTATGGTTAAAAAATCCATGGAAAATTTGTGTCATTTGAACTTAAAATTAGTAAATATCTCAAATCAGTAAAATCCAAATTTCAAGTAAAAGGTGCTTGACATGTATGTCATCTGAACATGATGTGCTTGAAAGTTTAGTTTGAATCTCCCTTATTATTTTGAAGAAGATGAGAATCATCAAATCAACAGACGACAGAAAACACAGGATATTAATCTTTATGTGTTGACTCTGATTACAGCAGACAACATAAATATGACAATTCTGGGTATTTGTGTGCTCATTTTAAATTGTATACTTCTTAAAACTTTGGAACTCAAACAACTAGTGTGATTATAGTGATGCATGGAATGATATAATGCAAGAAGAAGACTGCAAATCGATACATCTGGCTGATCATCCAGAGGGTATTTGATCTGCAATGTGGGCAAGAATGTGTTAATCAATGCTGAAACAAAATTACGGGATAGGACCATCATTTCATATCTTCTGATAGCTACAAGAAATTGGCAAAAAAAAAATTGGGGGGAATAATACTGTATAGTGCTTTAAATTCGCGGTACGAAATTTTCGCGGTTTTCTGTCTTGGGTTTATTCGCGGGGTTTTATTTTCGCTGATTTTTAGTTTAAGACCTTATTTTCATTTATATTTAAGTTCACAGTGAAATATTCGCGGGTATAAATTTTCGCGTTTATCCTGTTAACTGCGAATAGCGCGAAAATTAATACCCCGTGAAATATAGCAACCATACAGTACTTTTGATGCAAAAAAACTGAATTCAAACAACGTGAGATAGTAGGTCAATTTTTGCAAACATTATTTGTCTTCTGAAAACTATGTGTCACTGCAGTAATTGACTTATAGTAATTTATAACAAGAATTGACAAAATGGATTAATTGGAATATGTTATTATTATTTTTTTTTTTCTAGGGTATGAAACAAAAATAATTTTGGGCCATTTTCACTAAGAACTTGTGTGTCCCAAATGAACACAGCCTGGTCAAGACTTGGGTTCTTTCCTAGTAGGAAAGGTATGTTGCCCTTATAAAGACTTTTGTGAATACTCCAATCTGACTGGTCAAATTTATTACCTCCATTAAATTCTAGATAAAATAGGTTTTGCAAGGGTTACTCTGGTTCTAATGGCATGAAATGACTTACATATCATAATTCAGTTAACAAAATGATTTTCAATCTTTTGCAGCTCCAGAGTTCCAAGTGAAAATGGACATACAGGCACATCTTAAAATGATCAGCTTCATGCAATGCAAAACTTAAACACATTAGAAAAAAAACATGATCTTCAACAAAAGAAGAAATAAAACAGCATGAAAATAAATTATTCAATCTACTCCCTGAAAATTTAATATCACATTCAATATGTCAATCAAATTAAAGCTCCGCCTTACAATAATCCCAATATAAGGTCATTATTTAGGCTGTGGAATGACTTCTATCCAACCAAACTGTCTGGACTGAATAATTATGGAATAATAATTGATACTTGGAGAGTAGCATCTACTGTATAGATAAAACCACGATATAAAACAACATATTGATATCAATCTATACTATTTTTCATTAATTGTTGCAGTTTACTTAGTCTAGCGTCTATTTCTGAGATTTCAACAGATCCATTGTAATAGTCACTATCTTCTCCTGAAATAAACAACAGTAGATTTTCATTTAATATCAAATGTGATTGAAATATACATTCTTTTGCATAATATTTGTTTGAATGGATATAACTGTGCAACATCTGCAAAGATATTTTCAATCTGACAAGTCGTAACTATGGACTGCTGCATAAAATTATACATTGCATTTAATGAAGGTACAGGTACTTTAAAACCACCTCTGTGAATGACAAGGTTATATTCTACTTCAGAGTAAATATGCATTACATTTTCTGAATTGCCTCAGTTTCAATAAAAAATGGTCTGAGAAGAAATTAATTAACTTTGTATGGCCTTAAAATGAAAGATACTTTTGTAATTTTTTGATGATGTATTTCTTCTTAATCTTTTTAATGAGAATTTGTTCATTTACAGTGTACATGTATAATCACAAATTCATATGTACACTTAGTTTGAATACTGAACACGAATTTGAATCATTGTACAATAACAATGCTATTTTGCATATCCAGTAACTGTTCCATATATAAATTTTACTTCGAGATGAATACACAAATATTTTGTCTTTATTGAATAAATTGACTAATTTACTCTAATATCTACATGTGCAGTATTTGGGTAAGATTAATAGGATCTTGCATAAGGTAAAATAAAAGATCGGGATATCTGTCATGAGTGTAAGAAATTTCGTCTTTTCTCGAGTTGAGCAAAGAGAAACAAGAGGAAAAGATGTAGAATTTCTTACACGAGTGAAAGATAGCCCAATCTTTAATTTTGACCGAATGCAAGAGCCTATTTCTTCCGTAAAATACGAAAAGAAATGCCTGCAAACCTATACAGTTTGAACCAATTTGTCGCCATTTGAGTGTACTTAACATTAATGACGTCAGTTGTTTTATAACGTTTAGTCATGGTAACGAATGTTTTATCACAAAAATAGACACTTATGGTTGGCCATTTATCCGTGTAAGATGAGATCGTGTGCATCGATTACCTTTGTAAGATGAGGTCGGGTGCATCGATTACCAGTGTAAGATGAGGTTGCGTGCATCGATTACCAGTGTAAGATGAGGTTGCGTGCATCAATCTTACATGGGTCATCTCACACTGTTAACCACCATTTACGGAAGAAAATCAGTTTCTTTTTATATATTTTCTAATTCAGGCCCTTATACATCCCATCTGAAATGAATGCGCATATATGCGTCATTCAATGCTGTTTTATTTCTATTGAAGACAAACATTCAAAATTCAAAATCAATGAAAAATGTGACTCTTTTTTTACTCTCCTATGTATGCTAACTACAAAACCACAAAAATTAAAGCATACCTGCACTTTCTGCATAATTTTCTTTATTTTTTACTGATCTTTTTCGTTTTGTTCTGCTATCTGTGTCTGGTGTACTAGATAATGGGGTACAAAAAGTTAAGAAAAACATAGATATCCATAGCATACTACCTTTATAGATAAAAAATGCCCCTCCCAAAATAATAAAAAACACAACAAAACAACCCTCCTCAAAACATACATAAATTAATGAGTCATTAGTTCTTACCCGTATCAATAATGTAGCACAATCATTTTAATTCTTCCATCTTGTCAAATCAACTTTCAGTGAAAAAGACAAACAAAATTTATATAAAATCACCAAGTG
>MJUU01059287.1:47513-64460 GCA_002080025.1 Modiolus philippinarum | reverse complement strand
AGGTTATCTGTAAATTTATGATTTTGGCCCCCTTTGGCCCCTCATAGCTGGGTAAGGAAACAAGTTACCAAAAATCTAATAGTAGAGCGCTATGTAAATTTTTCATAAGGAATCCTTTGAAAAAAATTGCATCAAAATCGGACTAAAAATAAAAAAATTAAATTTTTGAAATTCGCCCCTTTTGGGCCCCATTTATCTCGTGAACGGTACATGCCACGTGAAATCCGTTGGCATATACAGATTGGAAATTTTCTAAGGAGTTTACTGAAAGAAACCTTATTAAAATCCAACAAATAATAAAGATTCTACAGTCAAATATGTGAAAACACCTAATTTAACCCCTTTTGGCCCCTTTTTTTAAAACGGGTGGGGCCACAATGACCAAAACTTACCCAAGCATTCCTTTTGTGCCAAGGAACATTGTGTAAAAATTTCACAAGGATTGATCATCTGGAACTTAAGTTATTGGCCAAAAACAAAAGTGTCTACAGACGACGACAACGACAACGACGACGACGACGACGACAGCACCATACCATTATACGACCGCAAAAATTTTTGCGGTCGTATAAAAATCTCATTGAAATCCGATGAAAAGTAAAAATTCTACATAATCTGCAAATTCGCAATTTTGGCCCCGTTCAGCCCCTCATAGCTGGGAAAGGAAAACATGTTACCAAAAATCTAATGGCTGAGTGCAATATTAATTTTTCGCAAGGAATCAATTGAAAAAACTGCATCAAAATCGGACTTAAAATAAAAAAAATAATTTTTTTGAGATTTGCCCCTGTTGGGCCCCATTTATCTCGTGAGTGGTACATGCTACGTGAAATCCATTGGCATACTGCAGATTGGAAATTTCCTCAGGAGCACTCTGAAACAAACCCCATCAAAATCCAATAAATAATAAAGATTCTACAGTCAAACATGTGAAAACACCCAATTTAACCCTTTTTTGGCCCCTAATTCTGAAATGGGTGGGGCCAAAAACTAAAGGAAAAAAAAGTTTCTCAAGAATGTTCCAAGAAACATCATACTATGATTTGAAAACAATCCATCCACTAGAACCAAAGTTATGCTGTCCACAGACACGAAAATACCTAATTTAACCCCTTTTTGGCCCCTTTTTTGCCTCTTTTTCAAAAACGGGTTGGGCAGGGAAAGCGAAATTATAACCCGGGCTTAAGCTTGTGCAAACAAACATCATATTAAAATTTGATAACAATCCCTTTGCTAGAACTAAAGTTATGCTGTCCACAGACGCCGACGCCGACGCCAGCGCCATACCATAATACGACCGCAAAATTTTTGCGGTCGTATAAAAATTACACACCAACTGCATTGTTTGTTACGGGAGCTTTTGCTAAATCGGGCAAATTGAACACGAGATTTATTCAACCTAAATCCAAAAATTCACCAAAGAAAAGCAATATAAAAGCATGCGTATTTTGTAATGGAACACATAGTCCCTCAGATTGTACTGAATATGAAGCACATGAGAAACGTTCCGCTAAGATTAAACAAAAAATGTTGTGCTTTACTTGTTTCGGAAAGCACAAGGCCTCAGAATGTAGATCAAAATTTTTATGCCAAAAATGCAAAAGACGACATCACACTACGATATGCACTGACAATGTGGAGAATGGTAAATCCGAAAAGCACCCAAGAGCGGTGGTAAATACTGTCAACAAAGAAGATGAAACTACGCCCGTCGCAACAATGTACACTACGCAAGACATATTGACGAACAATAGAAATGATGTTCTACTGAAAACAGCCGTATCTACCGTATTTAACGGAGTACATGCAAAGGTTACACATATATTGCTAGACGAGGGATTGCATAAATCATTAATCACAGAAGAGTTGGCACAGAGATTGAATATCAAACCTTGTGGAACATCAAAACTAAGCATTACCGCATTCGGAGATGCTACTCGAAAAATTAATGTCTGAAATCTTCAAACAACTGTTGTACAACTTGAAACTGAGAACCAGAAGACACTGCCAATAGAGGTACTCATCGTTCCAACTATAGCTGCGCCGCTGACAAACCGTACATGTATTGAAACTGCAAGCCTATCTCATCTCAAAGGACTGAAGATAGCTCACCCTATTACGGAAGAGGAGAATTTTGAAATTTCTATGCGAGTTGATCGGATCCGACTTTTACTGGGATATAGTTGAAAATGAGATTATCCGCGGCAACTGACCTACTTCTGTCAAGTCGAAACTCGGATACCTACTTTCTGGACCCACAATTAACAGCAACCTTTCAACTGTAACTACAACAATGATGAACGTGTTAGCTTAACATAAACAAAAGAAGTAGACCTCGAAAAATTCTGGAATTTAGAATCGCTAGGTGTGACTAAGAAGGAAACAATGACCAGTGAACAAGACTTTTATGATACGTACGAATCAAGTATAGAATTTCAAAATGGTAAATACATAGCAAAACTGCCATGGAAAGATGATTTTGATGAGCTGCCAAGTAACTATCAAATTACGAAAATACGTACAGAGAGTATGGTCAACAGACTATGAAAGGACAAAGACACATTGAAAGTATATGGGGAGATTATGGCTGATCAACAAAGACGAGGATTTATTGAAAAAAATCGACAAGGAGGAATCAACATGCACCAAAGTACACTATATACCCCACCACAGTGTGAAGAAAGATTCATTAACAACGCCTATTAGAATCGTATTTGACTGTAGTTGCCACGAGTCGTCAGACAAAGCCAGCCTAAACGATTGCCTCAAGTCTGTCCCACCGGCGATGAATGACTTAACTGGAATTTTGACTAGATTGAGATTAAAAAGATATGCCGTAACTACCGACATAGAAAAAGCTTTTCTGCAAATTGAGCTACACAAAGATGATAAAGATGTCCCGGATTTTTTTGGTTTGATGATCCCACCGACCTATCCAGTCCTTTAGTGACTTACCAATTTAGAGTAGTCCTTTTTGGTACCACTTGTTCACCTTTAATTCTACATGCAACTATAATGAAACATCTGAAGACGAACGAGACCCACTTCACAGATACGCTAAAGAATGGACTATACGTAGACAATATTCTTACTAGTTTTGATAGCGAGAAGGAACTTATGTCTTTTTATAGAGAATCACACCAGCTTTTCAACCAGGGAGGATTCAATTTACGGTCTTGGTTCTCCAACAGTTAAGCACTATGTAAGCTAGCAACAGATGAAAAATGTGAAGACTTTGATAAGACAATAAAAATCCTAGGAGTACGATGGCAAATGAAAAGGACACAATTGTATTACAAGACAATTTTAGACCAGATTTGGAGAACACATGCTTGACAAAACGAGAACTTTTACAGCAGTCTTCAAAGATTTCCACCCACTGGGAATTTTAAGTCCTGTATCCATACGCGTCAAGTTACTCATGCAAACATTATGGACGGAGAAATACGAGTGGGACGAGCCTCTACCTGATGAAATTAAGAACAAATGGATGGACATAGTTCAGGAGTTACGCAATGTCATAACAATGGAGATTCCGAGAAGCTATTTTACCAATACAATAGACACTACATATGTAGTTTTACACCAGAACTTCATGTATTTACAGACTCTAGTCTTGTTGCATATAGAGCATGTGCTTACAGAGTTAAAGGAGGACAAGCATCAATAGTCATGTCAAGAAACAGAGTTGCACCGATGAAAGAAATCACATTACCGAAGATGGAATTAATGGGAGCTGTTTTGGGGTCAAGATTGGCAAAACATTTACAAGAAAACTTAGGAATCACAGATGTAATATTTTGGTGTGATAGCCAAATTGTGCTGAAGTGGATAATGTCGTCAAAACCACAAAAGAAATTTATATCAAACCGTATGAGAGAGATCAAGGAAAATGTTCAAAATCAACAATGGAGGTATTGCCCAACTTACTCCAATCCCACTTATTTGCTAACGAGGGGAACTTCAGCCGACAAAGTCAAAAATGCGTTCTGGATGAATGGACCGGAATGACTTACCGTGAACTCAGAATGGCCGCAATGGGATGGAAACGCTGAACATATACTGGGAAGAGAGCTTGGAAACAACAGATTCTATTGCTACGATAACCAATGATGAACCAGGAATACACAAACTCATTAACTTAGGCAATATAAGCCGTTTACAGAAGTTGCTAAGGATCACTTGTTATAGGTAATTAAATGTAACAACAGTTGTAAATATTCTATAATACATTTTATTAACTGATGACTTAAAATACAGTGTGATTTGCCCATTTAATATAACCGGAAGTTTTTGGCACATAGAATTTATACAGGACAAATGCCCTGTATAGAAATTTATACAGGGCAGATGCCCTGTATTAAAATTAATACAGGGCAAATGCCCTGTATGAATGAATCGGCCATATTGGTTTAGTTACACTATGTTTTCTGTGTCTTTCTCGCATATGTTAACTTTTTTCTTTTTGTCTATTGATTTTAATTACTGAGAGTGAGAATAAAACCCAGAAGATTTCCTTTGATAACGTTCCAAATATTAACACTGTACTATACAGTTATATAGTACTTGTCAGCAGAAAAATAGTACTCGTCAGCCGCATCCTGTTTCAGTTTGTACGACTGACTCTACACCAGTTCAAGGGGATTTGTAAATTACATGATAGTGCAATATTTTTTCTACTACAAGTTGAAAATTCAATAGAAATCTTTTTATATTGCCTTGACTTTATAATATCGAAATTTGCATCCTGTAATTAAGATTGGTAAAGATAATGCCTGAAATTTTAAGTCATCAGGTAATAAAGGTGTCATAAAATGGGAATTTTAATATTAATCCTGTATAATGTCCTCGTACAGTCGTATTGGGTTTCGATCATCTGTATTGGCCCTCGGCTTCGCCTCGGGCCAATACAGGTGACCTCAACCCAATACGACTGTACTTGGACATTATACAGGATTAATATGAAAATACTCATTTAATAACACTATAGTATTGATTGTTTTTATTTTGTAAGGCCTTAATATGATGTAAATTGTTTTGCCTAGTTATGTAACTTGTTTACAATAAACAAGGGTCAAGGTTATTACACCTTAGAACATGTGGAATATTCTAGAATTTAAATACAGATTTTAACACATAGATTTTTCTAGAGGTTTTCCTTACATAATCATTCTAGTCATGTGATTGTCAGTTGATTAGATTAGTAATATCTTGTGGATAGATTTTTCTAGAAATAATAAATGTATTTATATGAGGTAGCTGAAAAGGGTTAGGTCAGTCAGTTTAATAAGTTTATACAGGATTAATTAGTTTATATAGGATTATCACGCACATCTTTCGTATTGGAAATCGACATCAATTATTGTGAATCTATTATCAACTATTTAGTGAGGATTATAAGGAACATTCTATTGGACATTTATTGGTGGAATAAAGTGAACTGTTCATTTGGATTATTACTTGGACTTCATTATTGTCAGATAAGTTATATATTGTATTTAATTTGTAAAATAATTATTTTTCGTTTGATTAAAAGTTAATTTGAGCCAATTTTGTTTTTCATTATTGCTGGCAATTCATTGGTCATTTCTACCACATAACACACTGCATATGTTTACTGTTTCGTAAGAAATTGTAGGATAGCCCCAGAATTCCGTGAAACTAGTACTCTAAAAACAGACGAAATACACAAGGCAATGACTACATGGATCACCAAAACACAAGAACAATCATTTCATGAGCAATTTATGGATATAAATATATATCGATTGTAAGACAACTGAAACTATATAAGAATAATGACAAAACACTTCGCTGTGGAAGAAGACTTAAAAATGCACCTGTCTGTGAAACAGCCAAATATCTGTATATGTTACACACAAAACATCGATTTACCACACTTGTAATCCAAGATGCACACGAATGACAACAACATGCAGGAGTAAAAAATACTGTGACTTTTCTGCGCCAAACATTTTGGATTCCACGTATACGACAGTCTGCGAGATCGATTCTGAAGAAATGTGTTACATGTCGTAAAGTGACAGGAAAACCATTTCTAAAGCCCGAGCCACCACCTTTACTGAAGGACCGAGTATTACAAGATGTACCATTTTCCGTATCTGGAGTTGATTTTGCTGGACCTTTGAATATTAAAAAATACTGACAACAGGAAAGCAAAAATTTAAGTATGCCTATACACATGTGCGTCTACGAATGCTGTTCATGATTTTATTAAGCACAGCTTAGCTGCGTGCGTGTGTGTGTGTGGTTTACTCAAATATTGAAAGACAGAACCGTGGTTTACTCAAATATTGAAAGACAGAACCGTATTTATCTGTCATGCAATAGGAATGGGATAGAAAATTAATTTCATTTCTTCTCAAAGTGTCCTTGCTACTCTGTTTTGAGAGAATCACATAGCACTAAAATAAATGCTAACTTAACTCAATTAAGTTGACCCCAGTGATATCAATGCAACTTATGTCCACTATATTAAATAGTAACTCGGCAGTTATCTTGAAATAATCACTCAAATTTATCAATGACTGTTTTGTATTGAGAAACTGTGTTTAAAGTATTATACTTGTATTAACATAAATTTTATGTCTATAATAGTCAAAATAAACCACTGTCACTCCAAAATACATGTATTAGTTAGTCCATTGTGTGTTATTTGTCTTTTTTTATATGTATATGCCATAACCATTTATTGTAAATGTGTTTGTGCAAATAAAATATTGTTTATTGTCTATTGTCTAATGTCATGAATATGCTGAAAAAACAAGATTGGGAGCTCCCAAACCAGGTTTTAATGTATACTTGGAAATCCCATGCATCAAATTAAACCCCAATAAGGCCAAAAAGAAAAATATGTGTGTTTACTGTAGTCTGCTGAAAAAATTAGGGTCGGTAGGTCGGGAATCTTTTTTTTTTTTTTTTTTTTTTTTCTTCAGGCATCGTCAACGAAATCCAGAAAAATTTTCGGGTCATTCCCAAGTCCGTTCCGAAATTAATCCTACAACCGGAAGTACTGCCATTTGCATTGTGTTTTGGAGAAACTTGGCATATTTCTTGATTTTTGTCTATTTGAATGTCTTTTGAACCAAATAAAAAGTTTAAATGTCTATTTTATTAACTTTTCGTACCAGCGGAAGCCTGTTACCAGATAAACTTATCAATTTACAGAGGTCTGTATCAAAATAGGGTCGGTTGATAACAACGTTGAACTTTTTTTTTATGAGAATCAATAAAAAGTTCTAGGGTCGGCATCTAAAAAATAGGGTCGGTCGGACTACCGTAAACACACATATTTTTTTTTTTGGCCTTAGCATTTTTAGATGTTGGCAGGTACATTTTTGTACAAAGGTCAAGCATGTTGTTTGATTAAGTACAAATTGTATGTCCCTCCTATATCAGGAGCTGCATTATACATTGTATTCTGTACAACTAACACAGAGATCACAAAGTATGTGTCTGTGAAAAGGATTGATAAGCTAAATTCCTTGTAGGAAGATGTATGTTCATGTATGTCCATCTTATTTCCGGACGCAAATTTTCACAATATCCAGTAATTGAAGAAAACTCCAAGGCCATTTGGGCTAGAAAATTGAAACTCAGGAATCTACTCACATTATATTAAGCAACTCCACAGGACAGAAACAAGAGGCTCTCAAGAGCCAGTATCGCTCACCTGGGTGATGGCTTACACAATAAGTCAAAATAATCACAACGTTTAGATATTCATTTTCAAATTTGTTTATTGACTGTTTAAGGGTCTCATTTTGAAGTTTGCTGATGTTATATGATCCAAAATTTAACTATGTTCCCCACTGGCAGCTATTTTTGATGGGGCGTGGATCGAATGTCACCTTTCTTGAAGAAGACCATGTAAGGATCATTGTGCCTCACTTTGGTTCCAATTGGCATAGTATTTTCAGAGGAGATCTTTAAATGATTTCCCATGGGGTCCAAGGTTAAACAATGTTCCCAGCTGACTGCCATCTTGGATGCTATGCGGGCATGCCAGACACATTTTATGAAGGGGACCAAGTAAAGACCATTGTGACTAAGTATGATTCCAATTGGCCATGTACTTTCAGAGGAGCAGATCTTTGAATATGTTTCCCTATAGGGTCCAATGTTAAAAACACGTTCCCTCCTGGCGGCCATCTTGAATATGATGTGGACTTGCTGAACATATTTTTTAGAAGGGGCCACCTAAGGACCATTGTGACTAAGTTTGGTTCCAATTGGCCCAGTATTTTCAGAGGAGAAGATTTTTGCAATATCGTCCAATTTTGGACAAAGTTCCCAGCTGGCGGCCATCTTGGATAACGTGCAGACTTGCCGGACAAAATTTTTAAAGGGGAACACGGAAGGACTATTGTGACCAAGTTTGGTTCCAATTGGTGCATTGGTTGCAGAGAAGATCTTTGAATGCTTTCCCATAGGGTCCAATGTTAAACTGCGTTCCCTGCTGGCGGCCATCTTGGATAAGATATGGACTTGCCAGACATTTTTTTAAAAGGGTCCACCTAAGGACCATTGTGCCCAAGTTTAGTTCCAATTGTTTGAATGTTAAGTTTACAATGGACGGACCACTGACTGCAGTGATGGCAAGAGGATCACCATGGCCTAGCCATGCAGGTCAATTATAAAATTATGCAGGCTATGATGTTAAGAAGCTACTTCAATATTTATCTAGCAGAGATGTTTGCATGGTAGGTAAACAAACATTCCTACTTGACACAAAAAAAAAACATTTATATACAATTATTATTAATTTGTGAAATAAGTATAGATTATGAAAGTATTTTTGCAAAAAAAATGTAATAAAGGGTTACGCCGAGCGCAGCATGATACGACTGCAGCATGTCAACCAATGAAATTTGAACAAGTGTAACAGAAAGTGAGTGTGGACATACTAAAGAGCTTGACACAATAATTGCATGGACACAATAAGGGGATTGACCCAGTAATGAGCTGGACACAAACTAGGTAAAATGAAAATTAGCCCTTATGACTCCTTATGGATCCTTTTTGACCCCTGATAGCTCAAAACAGTAAGAGCTACACCAAATCCATTGACATACTACTGAAAGCTTATATTAAGTGGAACCCTAAGAAAAAAATTCCATCAAAATCCGATGAAAAATAAAAATTTTAGGTAATCTGCAAATTAGCAATTTGGCCACGTTTGGCCCCTCATAGCTAGGTAAGCAAACAAACAACCAAAAATCTGATAGCAGAGTGCTGTGTTAATTTTTCAGAAGCAATCTATTGAAAAAAACTGCTTCAAAATCGGACAAAAAAATAATTTTTTTGGAATAGCCCCTTTTGGGCCCCATTTATCTCGAGAACGGTACATGCTACATAAAATTTGTTTGGCATACTACTGATTTGAAATTTCCTAAGGAGCACATTGAAAGAAACCCCATCAAAATCTGATTAATAATAAAGATTCTACAGACAAATATGTGAAAACACCCAATTTAACCCTTTTTGGCCCCTTTTTTAAAAACGGGTGGGGTCACAATGACCAAAACTATTGCAAGCCGTCCTTTTGTACCAAAGAACATTATATTAAAATTACAACGACGACAGCACCATACCAATATACGACCACAAAAAATTTTGCGGTCGTATAAAAATTTGTACAAAAACACTTTTTTGCTCTCGATTATGTAACAAATAATTATTTTTAATAAAGTGATAGCAGGGAATTTCTCTAAAACTTACAAGAGAAAAGTAAACCAAAGAAGATTTGAAAACAGAATTTAAAGGGAAACAAGAATATAATTCCTGGGTCTCCCGCCGCTCATGCAATATACTAGTATACTGTATATGAAATTGAAATATTTTCAAACATTCAGGGCATTAAGTATGTGTGGATACAAAAAGGATTGACCACGGCAGATGTTCCAACTTGACCAAGGTAATAGTGGAATTAACATTGGTATAATTCTCATGAAAATCTGTCAAAATTTGTTGCCATGAGAGCGCTTACGTAAATTTTTGTATAAAACAGAGTCATTATTTTCGACAAAGTCCCATAACTCTGTCAAAAAATATCAACCGAGGCTGATTTTCAAACTTGAGCAAGGTATTAGTGGTATAAACATTTGCTATAAATTTCATGAGAATCCGTCAAAATTTGTAGGCATGCGAGAACTTACAAGGTCAAAGAGTCATTATTTTCGACAAAGTCCCATAACTCTGTCAAAAAATATCGACCGAGGCTGTTTTCGAACTTGACCAAAGTATTAGAGGTATAAACACATGCTATAAATTTCATGAGAATCCGTCAAAATTTGTAGGCATGAGAGCGCTTACAAGGTCAATTTTTGGCTAAAACGGTGTTGTTATTTTGGTCAAAGTCCAATAATTCCATCAAAAAGTCTCAACCGAAACTGATCTTCAAACTCGACCATGGTATAAGGTCAAATTTTGGCTAAAACAGTGTCGTTTTTCATCAAAGTCCCATAACTCCGTCAAAAAATATTGACCAAGGCTGATTTTCGAACTTAAGCAAGGTATTTTAATGGTAGAAACATTTAGTATAAATTTCATGAGTCATGAGAATACATCAAAATTTGTAGCCATCAGAGCGCTTACAAGGTTAACTTTTGGCTAAAATCGTGCCGTAATTTTGTCAAAGTCCCATAACTCCGTCAAAAAATATCGACCAAGGCTGATTTTCGAACTTAACCAAGGTAGTAATGATATAAACATTTGATATAAATTTCATGAAAATCCGTTAAAATTTGTAGGCATGAGAGCGCTTACAAGGTTAATTTTTGGATAAATCAGAGTCATGATTTCGGTCAAAGTCCCATAACTCTGTCAAAAAGTATCGGCCAAGGCTGATTTTCAAATTTGACCAAGGTATTAGTGATATAAACATTTGCTATAAATTTCATGAAAATCCGTTATAATTTGTATGCATGAGAGTGCTTACAAGAAAGTGTGACGGACGGACACCAGGACGCACGGCTGTGTCCCCACTTCGCGTTGCGGTTGGGGACAATAACCCATAACCATTTGGCATTGAAATTTTCTTTCTTTTTTTTTGGTGAAAAAGAGTCAATAACTACAACAAAGGCTGTTGGATTTTCTTCAAAATTTCAGACTATGTAGATCTTGATATGCTGAACATTTTTGCAATTTACACTTCACCTCTATCTGTTACAGTTTTAGAAATAAATTAAAAATGCATAAATTTTTGAAAATTTTATGGAAAAAGGGCTGTTACTCTGAGACGGATTTTCAGATTTTCTTCATAATTGCAAGGTAGATAGATCTTGTAATTCTGAACAATTTTACATCTGTCAGATTTTTGATATCTGCAATGGTTTTTGAATTATTTGCCAAAAACAGCAATTTACCCCTATGTTCTATTTTTAGTAACAGCGGCCATGTTGTTTGGTCCTCGGACTAACCGAACACATTTTTTAAACTACATACCCTGGTGATGACCCAGGCCAAGTTTGGATTAAATCTGCCCAGTGGTTTCAGAGGAGAAGATTTTTGAAAAAAGTTTATGACGGACGGACGACGGACACCAAGTGATGGCAAAAGCTCACCCTGGCATAGCCAAGTGAGCTAAAAATGAGTGAAATTGTATTTAGAATTATCCAGTTATAACTATGTACATATTTTCATGCATTTGTAAGGCCTAAAAAAATTTTATGTGTTTCCGGTAACATGCTCTTCAAAATTAGGGTCAGTCATTAGGCAATTTTTTTTATTTTTTCAAAATTTTTTACAAAGACATATAGGGAGTTACTTCTGGACTTTAACACTGCTTCTTTGAAAATTGCCAAAAAAAACTTTAGGGTAGGTAATTTTAGCCCCAAAAATCTAGGGTCGGTCGGGTTACCGGAAACACACACAGATTTTTTTTTATTCTGCCTAATGCTCCCCAATAGCTCTGGAACTACAGAAGAAACAAAGGACAAGGTGCGATAAGGGGTTCATTTGGCCCATGATTTCAGCGAATTTTTAAGTTGCACCACAAGATTTTCTTCCATGTTCGTTTCAAAGCTTAGATCCCATTTATAGAAAAAATACAAAAGTTAGAATCAATGACGTCACAATATGTATAGTTCTGACGTCATGAAAAGGCTGCTTTTGAGCATTTTCATAGAAATGTACCAAATTTCGCAGATTTCCGAACAGTTTTCCTAACCGGAAATATCGAGCACATTGAAGAACCAATTAGATAATTTACCAACTTACTTGTACAAATGAATTGAACCTCTCATACAAATATTTTTGTGGTTCTTGCATGTGCTCAATATTTCCTACACAGAAAAAGTAGTCAAAAATTGGTCAAATTTGTCATCTTTCTACAAAATCTTCAATTTGTTCCTTCTTCTACCCTCAAAAACTCAATAATCATGCATCAATATTTGAGAAATGTTACTGTTTACTGAAAAGCCATACCCATAGAACATTCCAATGAGAAAATTCGGTGAATTCAACCAAATTTATTTTTCAGGCCAAATAAGGCCCTTACCACCCCTACTCCTTTCAAACTTGGCATCATACTAGAGTATGATTTGCAATAGTGCACTTTGGCTTCTGAATTTCTGTCAAATGCACTAGGGGCAAATTATGGGCGAAAACACTTTTAGCAATATCAAACAACAGCTGTCGCCCAATGGCAGCCAGATATACCCCCGCTAAATTGAACCCTGAATTAATATAGTAAGTGCAAATTTAGGTGGGTGTGGATACAGTACAAGTGTTGATATGATATGAGTATGGACATAATATTATCCTCAAGAAACAACTTTTCTGTCAAAATCAGACAAAAATAAAATCCCCCTTTTTTGGCGATAACATCTTTCTAAAAAAAAAGCTTTACGGAAATTTCATTCCAACACTTTGAATAAACGTCTCACAAGAATTACAATGAAATACATGTTTCTCTCCCACAGCTTTATTTCAAAATATCTACCAGGTACCTTTTGAATTATTTCTTTGAAGGTTAAGTCCAAAAGATCATTGGTGAAAGAATCAATGAAAATCTCAAAAATCAAATTATCTCCCCTTCCTGGTTATGGACAATAATTATATTCCTTCATGCACATCTCCATATAGTGTCATTTCCTTGTGTAAAGTTTCATTAAAATCCAGTGGTTTAACTATTTAAGAGGAGTTGCGCTTACGAGGTTATCTGTGTAGATGGATTCAATGAAAAGTTAAAGTCAAATTACAGACTCCACAACTGCATCGAATGAGAAACGACATTTCTACAATAGAGATAATTAAATTTTCAAAGTTTTAAATGCCAGGCTTGCCGAGCTTTTAAAATATTTGAAAATTGAACTATCAAGAGTGTAGAAATGTAGTTTCTCGCAAAATATGGTTGAGGATTTTATTTCTTCAAGGATTTCAAGGAGATTTTGGACAAAAACATGACCCCCTTTTCTGGTGATCTGAAATAAATGTGTTCTTTGAGCATGACGTCATCAGGCATGGTCTCCTTTTTTCATGACGTCACAATGGTTAAGTTGGAAAAAGTCAAACATATTTGATGTCATAATTGAATTTCATCCAATCGCTTGCTGAGAACAACATTCTCTCTAGAGTCAGAGGACAAACATAATTCTCCCACTATTCAGGAAGTGAGAAAACAGGACAAAGATTGCAGAAAAATTTATCTCCACTTCCTGGTTTCGGACAATAATTATATTCCTTCCTGCACATGGTGAATGAAAGGATATGGAGTAAATGCACATGAGACAAAGTCTCTACAAATACATGGTAAAAAACAAGCAAAGGAACAATGCTTTTATTGTTGTTCTTCATCTTGAAGTCACCGTGAGGCCTTCAACAATGAGCTAAGCTCATACCTCATAGTAAGTTCATGACGGCTCCTAGCACTGGTTTGAGAGGAATTCTTTGCTAATTATCAACCAACGCTACATCCATGTCTTCATTGGCCATGGGTGCGGGATTGTCAACAAACATTAAATAAACTGGCAAAGTGCTCTTACAATCACTGTCATCCATTGCCCAACAAAGCACTAGTGTCTTAAGCTAGTGGACAATTACAACATATAGACAAACACAGGGCACTCATCAAGTCAAATGTAAGAAAACTTGGCGTTATAAAAAAGTGAGATGTGGGTACTTAAACCAGGTGGTCAGAATTACATTTCGAAATTACAAAAAATAAATGCCAAAATTTGAAAGTATGAATAGTATATCCATATAAGAAAATCTCTCACGCACAAGTACACCATAACTGAAATATATAGAGAGCATACATCTCTCAAATCCAGTCAACTAGTAAATGGTGAATGAAAGGATATGGAGTAAATGTACATGAGACAAAGTCTCTACAAATATATATACATGGTAAAAAACAAGCAAAGGAACAACACTTTTATTGTTGTTCTTCATCTTGAAGTCACATGTCCATATAGTGTGCCCTTCGTTTGTGTAAAGTTTCATCAATATCTTTCAAGTGGTTTAAGCATGTTACATGTAAGAGGAGTTGCGCTTACAGGAAGTGTGGACAGATGAACAGATGGACGGACAGACAGACAGACAAGTGTTTCCTATATACCCCCTAAACTTCCTTTGCAGGGGTAATTAAAGAAATCTCCAAGGCCAATTGGGCTAGAAAGTTGAAAATCTGGAATCTACTCACATTATATGTAGCAACTCCACAGACAGTGTCAGAATTTTTGTATGACCCCTCAGGGCATGGCATCTAGGGGTCCAAGAAAATGAAAAAATTGATTAAGCTGGAACTCCTCTTACACCTTCAATCTCATAAACCTTGTAATAAGGGTATAAGTTGTCTCTGCTCAAGCTTTCGGAATTGTAAATTTGCCCTCAAGGAGGAAAAATGAGTGAAATTGTATTTAGTTATCAAACTAAGCGAAATCTTCTGAAGTATTCATGTTTGGAAGCTGAAACTTTGTATACAAGTTCCATTTTCATTATTTTATGCATCTCATTTACTAATTATAGTGAACTTTTGGTACATGGCCCCTGGGGCATGCCCTTAAGGGGCCAAAATAAGTACTCATCATACAACTGCAACTCTGTGTAGTATAATTTTGACTTTTGGGGTTTATATCTTCATGAGGAATAATTGGAATAGCTCTTTGAATCCATATAAAGCTTTTAGCATGTTTAGAATTAGAATTGTATGGTTCATAGAAGAATATAATGAGTAATTAAAGAGATAGGGTTACATGACAGTAGACATCTTGTCAGTTCTTTTAAGTGCAAAATGTAGAATGCTCCTCTCCTGCCAGGTTCAGAATGTAGGATGTTGATGCACAAGTTTTATATGTTATTCTTAAATGTCCAATATTACTTTCAAACGACTTAACTTTGCTCTCTCCGTGGACTTGTGCTAAATTGATCTTTGCTGAAGCCACCTGATGTACTGATAAAAAACTTTTTTTCCTGCAAAATCATACCCCCCCTTTCTGGATGTGAATTCTGCAAACTTACAATGTACTCTGGCAATTCAAACATGTACGTCATCAAACAATTATTCTGTTCATAGTTTGACAAATAATCTAAGATTCCATAAACAACGATTCCCACACAGGCAACTGAAAAGATTATTTTTCCCGGTGAAACCATTCTTTCTGTGTATATTCTGGTATCTCGGATCACATTGTGGTGTTGATGGTAAAGTCTAAAATCGCGCAAATTTCCGAATGTCCATTGGTCGTCAAAATGTTTTAAAAAACGACTTGATTGTCAAATGCGTTATGTTCAAAATTGACATTGAAAAGGAAAGATCAATTTGTTTGAACAGACGACGCATTTTTTACAAGAAAATGAATGATAAATACGACAACGCTCTGATTGGCATTTTACAAAATGAAGGAGAAATAGCTGGTTTTCTTGATGCTATTCTGGGATTTCTTTATAGAAGGTTTCTGATTAATTGAAATACTTCAATTTTCTAGTCAAGAAAGGAAATGGGGTAAATGTCAAGGAGACAACATCCCATATCCAGGATAGAACGACAGAAAACAAAGCATCTAGGGGTCACTGTACGGTCTTCAACACAGTGAGGAACTTTTTTAAAGTTGGTAGATTAAAACAATAAACATAAGCTCTGTAGAGCTTTTAAAGCCGACATATTAGGGGACGACCATTTGCTTCTGAGGGGGGGCCTGGCAAATTCGGTTGAGCCAGGGATGTAGATAACAACGGGGATTTGAAACGAAGTTCGAGATCAAAGGAGACTACCCGTAGCGCGATAAAGCATGTCTGTCTCGGGTAAAAATCAATGCTAAACTCCGGAGACATGACGGATAAGTACTTCCTGTCATGTGTATTAGCGATTGAAGTAGACAATGGTAGTTGTGATTTAATTATCGTCAAAGCTCGGATAACCTATCGATATCAGTTTAAAGAGGAAAAATCAAAAGACAAGTTATCATTTTTCCATTTTATATTTAATTTGTATTTTTATAAAGCACAAATATTTAACATTTGGTGATTTTTTAGGACCAATTCCGAACCATTTTCGATTTTTCTTATCCGGAATTTTAGGAGAATAATTGGTACTTCTGAATGATTCAAATTTCTTTTAAATTACAAATACCGTTTGTTTGGAAAAAATATCATTGAAAGACAGAATATAGATCTAATGCTTGAGCTATATATGATTGTTATATATAGCTTTGCTTATTTAATATTATTTTTAAAAAATTTGGGTTTGGTTATCACGTGTCATTTTCATAATTTATCAAATACGTCTATGGGGTGTATATTTTTATGCCCCCGCGACGAAAAGTCGGGGGGCATATTGTTTTACCCTTGTCCGTCCGTCCGTCCGTCCGTCCATACGAATGAAAAACACAACTATTCATGTTTTTGAGAAAGTTTGCAAACAAATTCCAACTACTTCAAAGGAATCTAACTTACAATAAGTAGATGTGCACACACATATCTTTT
>MJUU01059287.1:35312-46551 GCA_002080025.1 Modiolus philippinarum | reverse complement strand
AATGGAATAAATATAATAAATGACATAGCTATACATTTCAAACCTGTGTTAATTAAAAAGTATCGGTATCAACACATATGTATGTGCAGGGTGTCAATTATATCCGGCACACCTGTGTATGTTATCTACCTGAAATTACGTAATTTATGTGACAAGGACTTGACAAAATCGTTCAGATGAAATAGTCGTAAATTTAAGTAGGAACATTTCAATTATGACATCTCTAATGATTGCTATATTATTTATATGCTAACTGGGTGATGACATGTACATATGAAGACGATAGCTAGTGTACAAACTAGCAACGCTAGAACGAAAAGCAAGGACAAATCTTTGCCAAAAGACAGTTGAGTCCTTCAAGTTTTCATGGCATTTCTCAAGTTATCTTTTCGTATAGATTGTTTTGGTTGTGGACAAAGCCTTATAAAATATTAAAAGAAAAGCCCTACATAAAGTAGCTCTTTTTGTGACGTTTTATTTATTTTATTTTGCTTTCTTTCGGTTTCTTGACATATTTTTGTTTACCATTCGGCAACCCTCGACTGATTCCGGTAAGGAAGACGGACGCAACCAATATGGGGGTACGGAATTGCCCGTGTGCAATGTAAAATAAAATCGATAGCGGAGAGGACCCAAATATTCGCATTACGCTATCTTATGACACTACGGGGAGTGATTATCACATCGCCCGAGACAGAGATGCATGATAGATTTGTCTTTGAAGTGTGCCGCGTTTCTATTCCCTCTTAGTTATACAGTTCCCTGGTTGAGCCAGATTATTTATTTTCAAAATTTTTCAGGCCAGAATATTTATTTTTCGCCGCTTCGCGGCCAAAATTTTTATTTTCAATAACATAATCGTATCGCACCAATAAATCTAAGGTCTGATTATTTATTTTCTTGCA
Source organism: Modiolus philippinarum (assembly GCA_002080025.1). Classification (NCBI taxonomy): domain Eukaryota; kingdom Metazoa; phylum Mollusca; class Bivalvia; order Mytilida; family Modiolidae; genus Modiolus; species Modiolus philippinarum. The sequence continues at coordinate 45,646 of MJUU01059287.1, read as the reverse complement.
TGTGCAGGCCAGATTATTTATTTCCAACTTTTTCAGGGACAGAATATTTATTTACAAAATCTGCCAGGCCCTCCCCTCAGAATCAAATGGTCGTCCCCTTACGGATTAGGAGATGCTTTGACTTTATATACAGTTTAAATGGTATACCTCTTATTGAAGAAGATTAATAACAAGATTTAGGAGTTTTAATTTCTAATGACTTGCTTCTGAACATCATATATCGCAATTTGTGAAAAAAGCTAATCAACGTTTAGGACTGATTAGACGATGTTTTACAAATTTATCGACTGAGAAAGTATCTAGTATGTATAAAACTATTGTGCGTCCAATTTTTGAATATGGATCAAGCATTTGGTCACCCTATTTTGTTAAAGACATTCGAGCTTTAGATATAGTTCAGCGTAGGTGCATCAATATGGCAACTCACCCTTTTCAACTAGAATTTTTAGAAACTAGAAGTTGGTGTCAAGATATGTGTGAAACTTATAAGTATTTACACAAGTTATATACATCAAACTCTGATGATTTGTTTGAATTGAATGATGTACAGACAAGAGGTCACGACTATAAGCTGGTTAAACATTATTCCTGTACTGATGTCAGAAAACACTTTCTGTAATGGAGTAGTGCCACCTTGGAATTCACTACCTGCCTCTACTGTTGCCGCCCCTACTCTAAACACATTCAAGAATAGACTGAGGTCCTTGCCAACTGGTAGAAAGGACAGATGAACAAAGTAACAAAGTAGCAAAGTACAACAATAACAGCATACATACATTATCTAAGCACATGCAAACAACACATACAACCACACAAGTTTACAGTCATAATAGCATGCAGATTAAAAAGCAAGAAACTAACATATAAATGTAGACATTGAACATAAAACATACAGATCACAAACATAAAAAATATATTCACACACAGGCATCATATGAATTAAAAAGACACTTTTATTATTCTAAGAACTACACATGCATGCACATAGACATACTTATCACATAAGCAACATTACACAAGCAAACATCATGCATACAAGAAAAAAAAGTAGCAAGGGTTGGCCATACTATTTAAATCAATTTATTTACAGAAATTTCAAGAACAAGCTCCCCCTCCCACTTATTGATAAAACTTTTGAACTGGTTTAATCCCATTTCCCCTCTCAATTCATTTGGAAGTTGGTTCCATAGTTTGGCTGCCCCATAACTAAGTGAATGTAAACCATACCTGGTTGTATTTACCCTTGGTACTTTGACCAAATTTGTACATCTAAAACAATAAGAGTATAGTGATCATATCATGCAGATATATAGGATTAAGCTTATTATTGTTTTATATACATGAATAGCTAAGAAATGTAATTGTCTAACTTTAAAAGATGGCATTTTTTACCTTAAAAGCAAATCTTCATATGAACTATTAGCATCATTATATATTATTTCTTTCCTGAGGTGTGCCTGAAATTAATTTGTTTATTTATTTATTTATTTATATATATATATATTTATATATATATATCAGTATGTGCTAGTTAAATGTCATATTAACATGATTAATGTAATTTAGACTGTGTTGTGTCTATATGTTTTCATGCTCATGCCCCTTGTGGGCCCATTTTGGTGAATAAGATTTCTGTATTTCTATATAAAGCGCAGAGCTCTTTCTTGGATTTTTTTCTAATTTTCTTGTATTGCTCTCGCTACAGAAATGCCAGACCAGACAAAATCACCCAAATTTACTTTATTTTAATATTAAAAGCACAATATTTGCCTTTGACAATCATGACAATACCGTGTACAACGTACAGAAAATATTGATTTTTTTTTGCATTATAACAGAGTTCGAAAAAGCAGCCAGCCTGCATGCCCGAAAACAAACCCTCATGCATTTATTACCCATTTTTAATTAGGATTTCATTGTTTTGTGAATGAAAAATTTAATGTTGTAAATATGCAATAAATCAGCTTTTCAGCAAAATCTTTAGAATAATTTTATGTTGAGTAAATCAAAAGTTACAACCGAAAATTGTAGCCTGGACACAGCTTTAGATTAGATCAAACTGGTTTGTTAAATAGTTTCAAATCCCTGTTATATTAGTCCCAGCTATAGACCAATTTCCAATTTCTGTTAAGAATGAATTGCTCCAACTGACCTGGGGTCAATCAGAGTAAATTGCATCATGTACCATTGTGACATCCAAAAATCTATATTATGACGTCAAAATTTTGTTGAGAAAATTCACCAATCTTTGGTATTTAGTCATCTGAAACTCTTCTATATCTTCTATACCATCCCAGCATAGGTTATTGTGGGACATTAGTTTTCATGGTCTACAGTGTTTTTCAATGGAAATTATGACGTCACAATTGACTCCTAAGGCCACGAAAACTGATGATCCCAGTATAATGTAAAATTTGCTTTATCCTGGTAAAATTTCGTAATAGTAGGATGGAATTTAACATGTAAACTAGCGAGTTAAAGTTAGCCAATTTTCTTGATTTTTATTGTTCTGATGCTCGTTAATCATCGATAACTGTCATTTGTTTATTGGACAGTTTCTCGATAATTTTACATCTTTGCACAAGAAAACAATCCCTCATGCATTTATTACCCATTTTTAATTAGGATTTCATTGTTGTGTGAATGAAAAATTTAATGTTGTAAATCAGCTTTTCAGCAAAATTTTTAGAATAATTTTATGTTGAGTAAATCAAAAGTTACAACCGAAAATTTTAGCCTGGACACAGCTTTATTTTCAATCAAACTGGTTTGTTAAATAGTTTCAAATCCCTGTTATATTAGTCCCAGCTATAGACCAATTTCCAATATCTGTTAAGAATGAATTGCTCCAACTGACCTGGGGTCAATCAGAATAAATTGCGTCATGTACCATTGTGACGTCCAAAAATCTATATTATGACGTCAAAATTTTGTTGAGAAAATTCACCAATCTTTGGTATTTAGTCATCTGAAACTCTTCTATACCATTCAATTCAATTCAATTCAATTCAAAGTTTTATTTTAAGTCGATTTTTCAAACATACAACACAAGCTCTAGTGAGCTTTTATATCGACTAAACATAAATAACAATACATTATACACATTACAAACACATATAGCACATGCATTACATACATCACTTAATATATAGCACATACATTACAAACAAGTACAAACACATAGCACATACATTACAATGAAACATAGCACATAAATAATAAAAGCACATAGCACATACATTATAAATGTTATTTTTGTAGGCAGATATAGTTAGCATCATTATTGTCCATGAAGCACTAAAAGCATTTAGCATTAGATTAGTATTGAAACAGCAAAAAGCAAGCAATAACAAAAGCTATCACACATAAAAATAACAAAAACTAAAAATGATGCAAATAACTAAAAAATGAATATTTACTTAAAAAAGAGACTATGATAAGCAAGCAGAGCAGTGACATGGAATTTAAAAGATTTTTAAACTGAAGAAAAGAAGTTTCTGATCGAAAGTGTTCCGGTAAATCATTCCAAGTTTTAGCAGCAAAATACTTAAAAAAATTTAGTCCATACCTTGTTGTCTTTACATTTGGAATTTTGGCTGTGTTTTGGTACCTAAAAGAATATTTATTTTGTTTAATTTCAATTAAATCATGAAGATATAAGGGTGATTGCTTATTCAAAATTTTAAAGGTTTCTAGAGCAATGGTTCTGATTCGTCTAATTTCCAAAGAGGGTAATCTTGATTTAAGTAAAAGTTCTTCATATGAGCTATTGTAGTCATTGTAAATAAATTTCAAGGCCCTTTCCTGGATTTTTTCCATCTTTTTAGTATTTAAGTCACTGCAAAAATGCCATGTTACTGGGCAGTAATTAAAGTTTGATTAAATAAAAGAGTGATAGATAGTAAGACATCCTAACCTGTTTAAGAATTTTCCCACCCGCTTTAAAATATTTAATTGTCTTGAGGCTTTTTTACATATGTTTGCTATATGAGTGTTAAACTTAAGCTGATAATCAATGGTAACTCCTAATAATTTAACTTCATTTTCACATTTAATTATATTATCATTTAAGTCAAAAGTTAAATCTAAATCAAAAGTTTTTTTCCCTATTGCTAGAGCCTGGAATTTGTCAGGATTAGCTTTCATTTGATTAAAAGTGAACCAGTCAATTAATTTTAAACTGTCATCCTCCAATTTACTTTTTAGTTCATTTATATCATAGCCAGAATATGAAAGAGTGTTACCATCCCAGCATAGGTTATTGTGGGACATTAGTTTTCAAGGCCTACAGTGTTTTTCAATGGAAATTATGACGTCACAATTGACTCCTAAGGCCACGAAAACTGATGATCCCAGTACAATGTAAAATTTGCATGTCCATCGAAATAGAATAAAGGAAAGATTTTATTAATTATTTTGCATAAATCATATTTCTTCCCCCCCCCCCCCCCAAAGAAAACCATTTCAGACAGTTTGATAATGATGAAAGAATTTACCCTGAACCAAACATTTTTTATTGAACCAAGGGATCATTAATTTATGTGAGTGGTGATGCAAAGTGGGTATGGTCATATGCTTTTTTCACATTAAAGTACTAAATTCAGTAATATTATGGACACATAAAGAATATTTGAACTTGTACAAAGGATGTATGAAACACAATAAATAACAAATGCAAAATTATATGTTTGATACTTTTGGTAGGTGGTCAAGAATGTAGGACAGAAAGTCACAGGACAAAAAGTCACAGACAAAAAGTCACGGACTAAAAGTCACAGGACAAAAAGTCACAGTTTAAATTAAAAACATTTAGGACAAAAAGTCACAAGACAAAAAGTCACATTTTATAAATTTTGTCATTTGAGCAATATATTAGGATAAAAGTAACATTTTGAATAATTAATAGATAAAACGGAATACATTTCCTTCAATGTAATTTTAAATATGGCATGTATGGGTTTATGATCTTGACTCTCCATCCTGTTTATTCAAGACATAAATTCTAGGAATGTTTAAGCATTACTATTAAAATAACCTCTTTGGAAATGAATAATCATGAAGGTCAATTATTTTACATGTATGGCTTATCATGTTACTGTTGGGTTTAATTGATACACCAATAACTATAATTTGAATCAATATATGTTTAGATAATAATTAATTATTGCTTAATTGGCATCTGTTTTTCAAGAGGTGGTACCCTGTCATCATTTGTGTTTTGGTTATAATTTAAAAGAAAGAAAATAGTTTGCCATTACACTATTAATATATCAAGAAAATTCATATAATATGTTTTGAAAAAAACACAGCTTTTCAATTTAATATGTAAAATGTTATTTCTAAATCATAGCAATAAAATTCCATATGTAGTTGCTGTAGTCCAAAAATAATATACATATCATATTCAATTTCATGAGTCAGTTGATATAACTGTGTGACCATTTTGTTCTACACCTACATACACATGAACAATGATGAAGCAAAAATATAAGTTGTGACTTTTTGTCCTGTGACTTTTTGTCCACCAATGCAAAAATGCAGATCGTGACTTTTTGTCCTGTGACTTTTTGTCCTAGGAAATTTGTGACTTTCTGTCCTGTGACTTTTTGTCCTGTGACTTTCTGTCCGTTTACCGGTGGTCAACATGGTCAATGCTTGTTGTTAATGCTGACATTTTTATTTACAGTTGTTTGGGAGAAAATCCAGAATTACTAGCGACAACTACATGTACTATCACAACTATGATCGATACTTTTTGTTGTATTTTACTTTCAGGACAGATTTCTACAAAATAATGAAGACAAAAACAGATAAAATGGGATTTCCTCCTGGCACTGCTCTAAATCTTCTTGTGGGTGTAAGTTACAGTTAATAAATATTTTTTTTGTCTTAATTGTGTGTGTATTACTTTTAATACTTTGAATCATAGATAGTCATAAAATGTCTCTTTATAAGTTTTGAATAGGATGAAGGATACAGACTCATGAAACCTATTGTTTCAAATTACAGTACAGAAAGTGACATGCCAGAACAAATCACTTGGGGAGACATAAATTTTAATCCTTTAGACGTAAAATCACAGACATACTACAAATGTATCACTGTGATAGACCTAAAAAGCAATAAAACAGAGTGATGAAGATTAAATTTAATTACCTATTTTACCTGTAATTCCTTTGAAGTGTACCTGCTTAATTAGATTTTTACCTAGTGTAAAACAGGAAATGTCCTGACAGACTTTGGGTTTTATCATTTGTTTATTGCCCCTATTAAAAATTTTCAAAGGTAAAAATTAATCCCCATCACTTTCCTAGACATCCCCACTATCACAGTAATTAGTTATGGTACTGTATGGTTGTGTTATTTCGCGGGGTATTAATTTTCGCGCTATTCGCGTTTAAAACGATAACCGCGAAAATTTGTACCCACGAATATTTTACTGTTAACCTTAAAATAAATGAACATAATGACTTTAACTTAAAATTCGCGAATATAAAACCCCGCGAATAAATTCAATACTGAAAACCACGAATATAAAGCCCTATACAGTATGTTTTTTTCTGTACTGTAGATTTTCCAGAACCTGTTTCATTTTGATCAAAACATCCCACAATAAAGTTGGCATAGGGGCAACCTCTTGTTTCTAATTCTGTTATTATTTCAGACAGAATTTTAGATATATGTTGTGCAAAGGCCAAATTAAAATGAACAAACTGTATCTGTTTCATGGTTATTAATTTATCAATGATAGATTTATAAACAATTATTTCTTAATAAAGGCTTACAAGAAATATGAGCAGTTAGCCACAGAAGATGAGAAGAAAAGAGAAAGAATGAAAGCTCAAGAACTCAAACGAAGAGAGAAGGAAAAGACCATGAAAGAACAATTAAAAAGTATCTATTATTTATATTCATATCACATTAAATTTCTCTTATTTTCATACTTCATATCCCCTTGCTAGGTTGAATACCACATATGCAAGGTTTCTGCTAATATTGGTAAAATAATATCCCATATTTCTTGTTATTCACTAGTATATGTAATAAAACAGATACTTGACAGACCATATTCATAATTTATGTGTGTTTACAAGTCATATAAATCTGCAAATGCATTATTTTATAGCTCTGGAAACAAAAACACTTTAAGTAGTAAACCTTAGTAAAGGGAGATAACACCCTTTTATTTGTACATATTTATCTCATTTAGAAATAAAATACATATCATGTAACACTTCAGAATGCCTGCATTTTAATAAATATCCAAATTTTAAATGGTCTGTTAAAGTATTGAAATAAATTGAAGTTAGAAATTAGACCCTTTCAAGACAACTGCGGTCCTGAATTTTGCACATGCACCTATATGCCTTTGAGTGGGTAAATTGCAATGTCTTGAGATATGTGACATCTTGATTAATTGTCTTGCTACATCATTTTTACGGGAAGTGTTTTCATTTTCCACTCAAAATCATTGGAACAGTTATTGTGAAAGGTTCTTTTATGCAAGGGAAGCAATTCTTTCTACATGACATTAATCATTAAGGAATAATAATTAAGGCCTACTTTCATCAGGGCTATTCCAGAAAAATTTATCACCCAGAGGGGAATGCCAGTTTTATTTTTTTCTCTTGTTCCTTGGGGACAGTCTGATGTTGACTAATGGTAGAAATAATATTTTTTTCTATTGGTGGTGGTGTTTAAAATATATGGCGTCCCCCCCCCTGGATGGTAGATTTAAATGGAATAGTCCTTAGTCAAAGTTGATTACTGCATTTTCCCCAAGTTGCAATCAAAGTACCCATGTTTTATCTTTGAACTTGACTGGAGTAAACTTGATTTCAAACCTGCCCCTGACCAGGTTTGAACACGAGTAAAAATGGCATCAAGTGAATCATAAGTCTTCGTTGATATATATTTAAGTGCATCCTAGTGGATTATGTTGCCCGGTTTTCCCTCAAAATGAATGAAAATGTAAAAGTAAAATGAAAATTAAATGATATTAAAATATATACAGCTACTAGACAAGTAGTATTTTGCAGAGAAATATGAAATGATTATAGAATCAAGTAAAAAGTATTAAAAAGTATAAAGTTCAGCTTAGAATAAAAAATTAATTCAAATTGCACGGTTTATCAAAACTTTAGAAGTGATTTGTGCCCAAAATTAATTTAAAAATCTCAAATAACATTTTTAATGGATGATTTTTAGCAAAATGTATTCATATGTAAATGTGAAAAAGAAAGGAAATGGGGTAAATGTCAATATATTTGTTTCTTAATATTTTTTTATATTGATAACAATGGCAGTAGAATACCGAAGGAACAAGGGAAGCGATGACTACAAAAATCAATGTCCAAAGACATGGCAACAGAGAAAAACAAACACATAACAAGGATGTGAGACAGCTACAGTGCACGGAAATAAAAAGATAACATTAAGAACTAAAGCACTCATAGTGTGAACTCCCATGAAAACCGGGAGTGACATCAGGTGCTCCGGAAGGGTGAGCATGTCCTGCCCCGCTAAGATATCGATGAAAGATTGATATTTCTAAGTGATATAAAGTGATATAACAATGATAGTTAACTGTGATATTATTTTCCATAATTTCACTCAAGGAAGTGGATGTGGATTAACATTGAAAACCTAGTTCATTAAATGAATCTTAAATTAAATTTTTAAATATGTGAGTAGACTCTATATAATAAAATCAGTCACTAATCCTAAATTCTGATTATCGAAAATATTCAACTCAAGATCGAAAAATGCTGTAATTCACTCATGTGATGTAAGCATTCATGAATTACTGCATTATTCAATCATTCGTTGAATATTTTGCATTAATCAGACTCTCTGATTAGTTATAGTATAAATATTTTCAACAAAGTGCAACTTCTTGGTACAATTTAGGATTGAACAAGACTTACCACCGATGAATTCAGCCATTGAAAAAAAGGGAGCATTACAGACCAATTTTTATTTCATTTTTTGCCTAAATTCTGCATGAAATTTTAATTTTTATCCAGAAAAATGAGGTTTCAACCCTTGGAAACTCCTTTCTGATTTCCCTATTCTTTCACACGTTATAAAATTGATCTGATTTTAGGATCATCAGTTCTTACCGTAAAGTGAAAATGTAACTGTACTTGTATTTACTCAACATATATTCCAGATGTCTCAAACACCACACCTTCACCTGCTGTACAACAAGTAGAAGTAACTACTGTATCATCCACTACTACTGGTTCAAATGATATGCAAGTTACACAGGGTACCAGTCAACCAAACCATACACAAAGCAATACACAAACCACAGCCAAAACTACACAAATGAATACAGAAGATACTAGTCAAGAATCTAAAGTCCAGCCGTCAACAAACCAGAAAAGTAATGAACCAGGAGGGTCAGGTGATTCTGAAGAGGACCCAGAACTAGTTAGGTAAGGGAGGATCAGATGATTCTGAAGAGGATCCAGAATTAGTTAGGTAAGGGAGGGTCATGGGATTCTGAAGAGGACCCAGAATTAGTTAGGTAAGGGTTGGTCAGGTGATTCTGAAGAGGACTCAGAATTAGTAAGGTAAGGGAGGGTCAGGTGATTCTGAAGAGGACCCAGAATTAGTTAGGTAAGGGTGGGTCAGGTGATTCTGAAGGGGATTGACAATTAATTAGGTAGAGAGGGTCAGGTGATTCTGAAGAGGATCCAGAATAAGTTAGGTAAGGGAGGGTCATGGGATTCTGAAGAGGACCCAGAATTAGTTAGGTAAGGGTGGGTCAGGTGATTCTGAAGATGACCCAGAATTAGTTAGGTAAGGGTGGGTCAGGTGATTCTGAAGAGGACCCAGAATTAGTAAGGTAAGGGAGGGTCAGATGATTCTGAAGAGGACCCAGAATTAGTTAGGTAAGGGAGGGTCAGGTGATTCTGAAGAGGATTCACAATTAGTTAGGTAAGGGAGGGTCAGGTGATTCTGAAGAGGACCCAGAATTAGTTAGGTAAGGGAGGGTCAGGTGATTCTGAAGAAGACCCAGAATTAGTTAGGTAAGGGAGGGTCAGGTGATTCTGAAGAGGATTTACAATTAGTTAGGTAAGGGAGGGTCATTAGATTCTGAAGAAGATCCAAATTTATTTAGGTAAGGGAGGGTCATGGGATTCTGAAGGGGATCGACAATTAATTAGGTAAGGGAGGGTCAGGTGATTCTGAAGAAGACACAGAATTAGTTAGGTAAGGGAGGGTCAGGTGATTCTGAAGAGGATCCACAATTAGTTAGGTAAGGGAGGGTCATGAGATTCTGAAGAAGATCCAAATTTATTTAGGTAAGGGAGGGTCATGGGATT
>MJUU01059287.1:16927-29436 GCA_002080025.1 Modiolus philippinarum | reverse complement strand
TGGCGACTTCAAAACTGGTGTATAAAATAATAAAATTGTTCGTTGACCGCCATTTTCAAAATGGCCACCAAAAAAAGGCGGGAAAATTCAACATTGTCTGATTTCAATGAAATTTGATTTCAAAATAAATATTGATGTTTAGAATTCAGAACAGATGCTGAAATTGTTTGTTGACCGCCATATTCAAAATGGCAGCCATAAATGGCGAGAAAATTCAACATTGTCCAATTTCAATGGAATTTGGTTTCCAAATAGGTTTTGATTTCGCAAATTCAAACCGATGTTAAAAATTGTTTGTTGACCACCATTTTAAAATGGCTTCCACAAAAGGCGGGAAAATTCAACATTGTCCGATTTCAATGAAATTTAGTTTCCATGTGGATATTGATGTTGCAACTTCAAAACAGATGCTGAAAATTGTTTGTTGACTGCCATTTTCAAAATGGCTGCCAAAAAAGGTGGAATTCAACATTGTGAAATTTCAATGGAATTTGGCTTCCAAATAGGTATTGATGTCGCAAATTCAAACCAATGTTAAAAATGTTCATTGACCACCATTTTAAAATGGCGGCCAAAAAAGGTGGGAAAATTCAACATTGGCCGATTTCAATGAAATTTGGTTTCCAAGTGGATATTGATGTTATGAATTCAAAACTGTTGTTAAGAATTGTTTGCTGACCGCCATTTTAAAATGGCTACAATAAAGGAGGGAAATTGTTTGTTGACCGCCATTTTCAAAATGGTCGCCAAAAAAGGCGCACAAATTCAACATTTTCCTATTTCAATGAAATTTGGTTTCCAAATAAATATGGTAACTTAAAAATATGGTTTTAAAAATTGTTGTTAACCGCCATTTACAAAATTATGTCTCAACTTCAAAACTGGTGTTGATAGTGGTCCTAAGCAAGTATGTTTTAGTCAAAATAGCCCAACAAAGAAATATAGTAAAGCAAGACCAGACTTTAAATACAGTTCAAAATATTGGTGGTGTTTGAGCTAACAAAATTTGAGAGACTTAAGTTCAACTGTATAACTTAAAATGTTAGCTTGATTGTGGCAACTGAAAGCCAAGGTGAGCGATGCAGGCTCCTGGGAGCCTCTAGTTTTTAGTTACTCATTTTCCTGTCTCACAACTTACTTTAATCATTTACATGTAATTAGTTTCTAAAGATACCTTCCAGTGCTTCAAAAACTTTCATTATTGAAAAGCTACTTGTACATTTCAGAAACCTTATGCCAAAAGCATAAAATAAGCTTCTTATTACACTTTCAGATTCCAAAATACGTTAAAAAGGGAAAAGACATTAAAGTTGTGATTGAGAAAAAACATGTTAAAGTTTCACATAAAGATGAATCTGGGAATATGGTGGACGTAATGGATGGTGAACTCTGCTGGGAGATAAATAAGGAAGAGTCCATGTGGAATCTGGTACCAGGGGAACATGTACTGGTTAGTATCCAGGGGAACATGTACTGGTTAGTATCCTGGGGAACATGTACTGGTTAGTATCCAGGGGAACATGTACTGGTTAGTATCCTGGGGAACATGCACTGGTTAGTATCCAGGGGAACATGTACTGGTTAGTACTCTGGGGAACATGTACTGGTGAGTATCCTGGGGAACATATACTGCTTAGTATCCAGAGGAACATGTACTGGTTAGTATCCTGGGGAACATGTACTGGTTAGTATCCTTTGGAACATGTACTGGTAAGTATCCAGGGGAACATGTATTGGTTAGTATCCTGGGGAACATGTAATGGCTAGTATCCGGGGGAACATGTACTGGTTTGTATCCAGGGGAACATGTACTGGTTAGTATCCTGGGAACATGTACTGGTTATTATCCAGGGGAATATGTACTGGTTAGTATCCTGGGGAACATGTACTGGTTAGTATCCAGGGGAACATGTACTGGTAAGTATCCAGGGGAACATGTAATGGTTAGTATCCTTGGGAACATGTACTGGTTAGTATCCTGGGGAACATCTACTGGTTAGTATCCAGGAGAACATGTACTGGTTAGTATCCAGGGGAACATGTACTGGTAAGTATCCAGGGGAACATGCACTGGTTAGTATCCAGGGGAACATGTACTGGTTAGTACTCTGGGGAACATGTACCAGTTAGTATCCAGGGAAACATGTACTGGTTAGTATCCTGGGGAACATGTACTGGTTAGTATCCTGGGAACATGTACTGGTTAGTATCCAGGGGAACATGTACTGGTTAGTATCCTGGGGAACATGTACTGGTTAGTATCCAGGAGAACATGTACTGGTTAGTACTCTGGGGGACATGTACTGGTTAGTACTCTGGGGAACATGTACTGGTTAGTATCCTGAGGAACATGTACTGGTTAGTATCCTTGGGAACATATACTGGTTAGTATCCTTGGGAACATGTACTGGTTAGTATCCTAGGGAACATATACTGGTTAGTATCCGGGGAACATGTATTGGTTAGTATCCTGGGGAACATGTACTTGTCCAAACTTGAATTGTTGTTCTTCATCTTGAAGCCACTGAAGCAGAATTCATTGCTTAATGTCAAGCAATGCTACATCCATGTTGTTTATACTCATGTGTGTGGGATTGTCAACAAACATAAGATTAACTTACAAAATCTTCTTACAAGACAATAACAACCTATAAACAACCACAGGGACTACTTCAATATTGAATGCCAAGTATATTTTTGAAAAAAAAATCCGTATTTTGACATTTGTTGAACTTTTTTTTCCATCAAATTTTTTGGTTTCCACTTTATCTAAACACCTAAATGCCATAGACAGATGATGATTGGTAAGTGGTTACATCTTTAGTAGTTACCAACATCCATGCCAGCATTATGTCACCTTGACCCATATTTTCCACATCAATGAATTTGACTAAATTTTCACTGTAGTCTATAGTATCAACAATGTTTAAACAATTTGGAACTTGGGAAATTTAATTTTGATGTAGAATTGTTGCATAAAGCCTATAGATAAGCAATAAACTTTCAGGATTATATTGCAGTTCCAACTTTGGGAAAATTCCTGAAAATGTCCAAGACTCACAATTTTTGAAATTTATGTGTACATGTACAATCAAATATTTTTGCAATTTTTCATACCAGACATACTTCTGAAAACTAAGAATAAAAAAAAATATGGTTCCAATTTCAGTAAATTTCCTGCAACTCTCATAGACAAGCAATTTTGGGGAATTCTTGTCAGCAACCATGCTTTTTGGATGAATTTTAGTCAAACAATTTTTTTCAAAGGTTATGTTTCAAAAATTTTTTCTTCTAATTTTGGTAAATTTCCTGAAACTCTCAAAGACAAGCTGAATTTTGGGGAATTCTTGGTAGCAACAATGCTTTTTTAATAAAAAATAAAATTTCAATGCTTAGATTTCAAAAATGTTGATTCCAATTTTAGTCAATTTCCTGATACTCTCAAACTGAGTAAAAGACAATTAATTTTTTGAAACTCATAAACTGAGTCATAGACAATTAATTTTTAGCTCACCTGGCCGAAGGCCATGTGAGCTTTTGCCATCACTCGTCGTCCGCCGTCCGTCCGTCCGTCGTCCCTCCGTCTGTCCGTTAACTTTTATTCAAAGATCTTCTCCTCTGAAACTACTGGGCCAATACTAACCAAACTTGGCCTGAATCATCACCAGGGTATGCTCTTTCAAGTTTGTGATTTTTATGTCCGTAGACCAAACAACATAGCCNAATAGAACATAGGGGTCAATTGCCGTTTTTTGCAAATTACTCGAAAACCATTACAGATATCAAAATTCTGACAGGGAGTAAAAATGATCAGCATGATGAGATCTACCTGCCCTGCAATTTTGGAGAATATCTGTTTACCCGTCTTGGAGTTATTGCCCCTTTTCCGTTAAATTTTCTGTTTTTCGTTACTTTTAGTCTAAGATATTGAAAATGGTAGAAGATAGAAGTAACGTTTTTATAATAAATATGGTCAACATAGTAAGATCTACATGTCCTGCAATTTTGAAGAAAATCTGACAACCCACTTAGGAGTTATTGCCACTTTTTCTTTGAATTTTCACAATTTTTTAACGTTTTTACTTTTATTTCAAAAACTTTTTGAGATAAAGGTTAAATGTGAATTGCAAAAGTGTTGAGTTTTTTCCAGAACTACAATTTCTACATATGTCCAGCAGGTTCGCATCTCATTCAAGATGGCCCCCAGCGGGGGAAGATAGTTTAACATAGGACCCTATGGGAAATGCATTCAAAGATCTTCTCCTCTGAAACCACTGAGCCAATGGGGACCAAATTTTGTCACAGAAGTCCTTGGGTGGTCCCCTTTAAAGTTTATGATTTTTTCATTTGTACCTCATCCAAGATGGCTGCCAGCTTGGAGCACACCCTATGGGAAATGCATTCAAATGTCTTCTCCTCTGAACCCACTGAGCCAATTGGAATCAAACTTGGCTAACAATAGTCTTTAGATGTTTTCCTTCAAAGTCTGTGATTTTTATGTTCATACCTCATTCAAGATGGCCGCCAGCAAGGAACATAGTTTAACATAGGGACCCTATGGGAAATGCATCCAAAGATCTTCTCCTCTGAAACTACCAAGCCAAATTGAACCAAACTTGGTCACAATAGTTCTTGGGTGGTCCCCTTTAAAGTTTTTTTATTTTTACGTTCAGATGGCTGCCAGCGCGAAACATAGTTTCACATAGGGACTCTACGGGAAATGCATTCAAATGTCTTCTCCTCTGAACCTACTGTGCCAATTGGAACCAAACTTGGTTACGGTACAATTGTCTTTGGGTGATCCCTTCCAAAGTTTGTGATTTTTAGTTATCCCTTCCAAAGTTTGTGATTTTTAGTTGGTACCTCATCCAAGAATGAAAATGTAACATCTGCTGAACTGATTTATAGTATGAATGGGTGGTCTATATAGGTGACAATGAATAAAACCAGTCACCAGGTGAGTGATACTGGCTCATGTGAGCCTCTAGTTTTGAAATTCTTGTTAGCAACCGTGCTTTTTGGGCAAGTTTTTGTCAAATGAAATATTGCCAATGGTTTGATTTCAAAATTTTTTGGTTTCTATTTTGGTAAATTTCCTATTACTCTCAAAGACCAGTAATTTCTTAGAATTCCTAGTAACCACATCTTAATATAGGCCAAATTATAATGAAAGCGGAGTAGGCAGGCAAGACACTAGGTTCAGTGGAACCTTTACGAATTATTATTTCAACCACATACACCCCCAACAAAATTTTTTTAGAAAAAAATTCTTAAAACTGATCATAAAGAAATTTGACCTTATATGAACTTGAATAAGAAGATATTATTTTTAGGATATTGTTTTGTTTTAATTAGATAAATTTAGACAAGAAACAAGAGAGATGGTGGGAAGGTGTTTTAACATCAGAACCAAAGATTAATGTCCGTAAGATTGATGCCAGCCGACCAATGACAGATCTGGATGACGAAGCCCAGGCTAAAATAGAAGAAATGATGTATAATGAAAGACAAAAACGTATGGGATTACCTCAGTCACATGAAAAGGTATTTATTATTTATGTAAAAAACAAAACAAAACAAACAAACAAAAACATGGGATTACCACAGTCACATGAAAAGGTATTTGTCATTTATGTAAAAAAAAAACAAACAAAACAAACAAACAAAAACATGGGATTACTACAGTCACATGAAAAGGTATTTGTCATTGATGTAAAAAAACAAAACAAAAACATGGGATTACCACAGTCACATGAAAAGGTATTTATTATTTATGTAAAATAACAAACAAACAAACAAAAACATGGGATTATCACAGTCACATGAAAAGGTATTTGTTATTATGTAAAAAAAAAAATACAACAAACAAACAAAAACATGGGATTGCCACAGTCATATGAAAAGGTATTTGTTATTTATGTAAAATACAAAATAAAACAACCAACAAACAAACAAACAAAAACATAGGATTACCACAGTCACATGAGAAGGTATTTGTTTAATATTTATATGAAGAAAAAAATCAAATAAAAAAAAAATCATGAGTTTACAACAGTAACTTGAAAAAGTATGTGTCCTCTATTTCATTTGATTTTCTATCATATTGAAATTTTATCAGGGCGATATCATTGCACATAACTAAAAAAGCAAACTGGTTTCAGGGAATTACCATAGTTGGAGATATTGTGACAATACAGATGAATACATAGGCATTTCCATATTGGCCTAGTTATCATCCAGAGACTGCAATATTGACATGAAACAAGGTTGAGAGCCAATATGGGTCAGGAATTATAACTAGGCCAATATGGAAATTCCTTTGTATTAACATTTGTATTTACATACTTCCCACAACCTGGTATGACTGGAAGTGGACAGTCCATATTGTACCCCACACTATAGAGAGGGGGTATACTGCATTCACCTTGTTTTCACATCTCTTGAAAATATGGACTGTTTCACTTCCTTTCATATTACCAAAATGCTCTTATTTTTACTAAGGACTGTTCCATTCAAAAATTACTGGGAAGGGGGAACTACACTTATTTAATGAATACCCCCACTAATAGAATATTTGAAAAATTCCTACCGCACCACTAGAATTTTCTTATTGTAATACCCCAACACCACCAGAAAAAAATGTTTAAAATGATTACAATAAAACTTGTCTCATCTTACATCCTGCCAAATCCAACATAAGTTCTGATGACAGCTTTTTTTTTTATAAATGGAACAGTCGTAATTATAATGAATTGAATTACATGTACATGTATTATTTAACAGCTGTAAAAGCCAGAAAAAAGGTAAGGATGTCAAATCTTAACTTTTCGTTAGACATAAAAAAATTTAAGGACTGAAAAGATTATGTGAAACGTCTAAGCACTCGAATGTACTTAAGCTCTGGGTGTGATCCAAATATTTAAAAAATAAAATTATCATAGTTTTAAGCTCACCTGGCCTAACAGGCCATGTGAGCTTTTGCCATCACTTTGCATCCGTCATCCGTCCGTCGTCCGTCAACAATTTCAAAAATCTTCTCCTCTGAAACTGCTGGGCGAATTGTAACCAAACTTGGCCTGAATCATCACCAGGGTGTGCAGTTTCAAAATTATGTTCGATTAGTCCGAGGGTCAAACAACATGGCTGCTGTTACTAAAAATAGAACATAGGGGTAGATTGCTGTATTTTGCAAATAACTCGAAAACCGTTACAGATATCAAAAATCTGACATTGGGTAAAAATGATCAGCATGGCAAGATCTACCAGCCCTGCAATTTTGAAAAAAAATCTGAAAACCAGTCTTAGAGTTATTGCCCTTTTTCCGTAAAATTTTCAAAATTTTGATATTTTTTCATTTTTTATCAAAAAAACTATAACAGATAGAGGTCAACTTTAAATTGATAAAATGTTCAGCATATCAAGATCTATCCACCCTGAAATTTTGAAGAAAATCAGAAACCCTTTGTAGGAGTTATTGCCCTTTTTTCACCAAATTTTTAAATTTTTTGTATTTTTCGTCTTATTTTAAAACTTTAGAAGATGAAGGTTAAGTGTAAATTGATGAAATGTTTGCCATGCTGTGGCGACTTCAAAACTGGTGTTGAAAATTGTTTGTTGGTCTCCATTTTCAGAATGGCCGCCAAAAAAAGGTGGGAAAATGCAACATTGTCCGATTTCAATAAAAATTGGTTTCCAAATAGATATTGATGTTGCGACTTCAAAACCGGTGTTGAAAATTTTTCGTTGATCACCATTTTCAAAATGGCCGCCAAAAAAGGCGGGAAAATTCAACATTGTCCGATTTCAATGAAATTTGCTTTCCAAATAGGTATTGATGTGGCAACTTCAAAACTGATGTTAAAAATTGTTCATTGACTGCCATTTTCAAAATGGCTGACAAAAAAGGGGGGAAAATTCAACATTGTCTGATTTCAATGAAATTTGTTTTCCTAATAGATATTGATGTTGCGACTTCAAAAACGGTGTTGAAAATTGTACATTGACAGCCATTTTCAAAATGACAACCAAATAAGGCGGGAAAATTCAACATTGTCTGACTTCAATAAAATTTTGTTTCCAAATAGATATTGATTTTGCGGCTTTATGGTGTTAAAAATTGTTGTTGACCGCCATTTACATAATGATGTCTCGACTTCAAAACTGGTGTCAAAAGTAGTCGTTAGCAAGAATGTTTTTTGTCAAAAAAGTCCAACAAAGACATATAGTAAAACATGATCAGACTTTAAATACAGTTCAAAAATTGGTTGAGTTTGAGCTACCAAAGTTATAGAGACTGAAGTTTAACTGTATAACTTACAATGTTAACTTGATTGTGGCAAATGAAAACCAGGTGAGCGATACAGGCTCCTGGGAGCCTCTGGTCTATTTAAATTGTGCATTTAAAATTGTTCATGATTTCTAGAACTATTGTTTGGATATATATAGTATGCAGTCTGCCATCTTATTTTTATTACATGGATGAACATGTTATGTTAGAGGGGGCGGACAGGGTAAAGGGAGACAGGGAGAAAGGGGAAGGAGAAAGGAGAAAAGGGGAGGGGGGAGGGAGAAAGGAGAAAAGGGGAAGGAGAGAAGAGGAAGGGGGAGGGAGAAAGGAGAAAGGGGGAGGGAGACAGGAGAAAGGTACCCCCTTGTCTGCCCCCTCATGTTAGTATGAGGGATACTTATTACCAGGGGCTCAGCAGCTCAAGGATTTTGCCTGGACTTATAAAATATTCTAAATAGGAGCCCAGCTGGCTTCATAGTGTCTAGTACTTGGCTGGTGCAATTAACTGGCTATTATAATTAGTACGTGAATATTTATGATGGAGTACATTTTAGTTAAACTTCATACAATCCATCATTTACAACCTGATAGTTGTAGAAGTATACATAAACCTTTAAAAATGATGACATATTACATCACAATACACTAAATGAAGGATTGTGATCTGAATTAAAAAAAAACTAAATTCAAACTAATATGAGAAAATTTACTGACTTCAAAATGGTTGTTTTATGTTTTCAGATTGACTTGATTCTCTTCACAAATATTCTTTTATATGCCGATCAAATAAATAAATAAACAAGAAATGTTGATTACTTGACTTTGATATGAGAGTCTGATTACTGTAAAAGTACTATTGTTGGTGGTGTTCCAAATTTCATGGATTTTGTGGGTAGCTGAAACAACAAAATTCAGTTCCAAAAGAAATGCATTTTTCCAGTTTTTGAATGCATAGAATTCGAAACCATAAATTTAAGTACCCACAAAACAGTCATATTTAAACCACGAAAATTGATGTCGATGTATAAAAGTACTTCCACAGTATACTGTTTAACTCATAGAAACTGATACCTGTATAAAGTTAAAAATACTGTTTCATAGAGTACATGGCTTGTAATACAATGTACTTGAAGTTTATTATTCGAAAGGAAACATTGCATAAAAATAAATACTTTTGTATTTTCAGAAAGTGCATAATATGTTGTCACAGGCTTGGAATGCTGAGGGTTCTCCATTTAAAGGACAACCATTTGATCCATCAAAGATAAACGTAGGACAAGGTGGAATGGTTACTATAAATGACAATGAAAAACAAAATGCCCCATAAAAATGGTTATAAGATTAAATGTATGTGATATATAGAAGATTTTTCTAGTTGTTGAATTTTAAAATGATTTCTAGATGTTTTTTCCATTTGTTGAAAATGCTACTTTTTGTAGAGCCTTTGACAATAAACCAATAAAGTGAGACGTAGGTGATTCAGGCAGCTTCCATAATTTACATTGATATTTGATATGTATTTGCATTAGCATTCAGTATAGAACAGTTGTTTGTCTATGCCTCTGCTGTCATGCTCCACTGACTTTGAAAGTTTTCCCTTTTTATACCCCCGCTTTTGAAAAAAAGGGATATATAGTGTTCGTTATGTCCATACGTCCAACTGTCTGTGCATCCGTTCATCAGACCTTGTATCTGCCATTCCTCCTGAACCAATGAATGGAATTTGATGAAACTTTCAGGGAATCTTTATCACATGATGCCATTGTGCACCTCCTATTTTAGATTTTGATCTGAATCATTTTTTTACGCCCGTCCAAAGATGGACGTATTTATTATGGTATACCCTCCATCCGTCTGTCCGTCCATCCATTAACTTTTTGGTTTCCGGAGATTTTTTCTGTAACTGCTTGACATATTGATTTGATATTTTGTATATGAGTATATCTAGGTGAAATACAGATCAGGTTCGAATTTGGTTCCGGTCGGTTGATTTTACTTAGATATATGGCCCTTGGACTTAGTGAAATTTTGAAAAATTAAGAGTTTTTTCTGTAAACACTTGACTTATTGATTTGATATTTCGTATACGAGTATATCTAGGTAAGATACAGATCAAGTTTTAATGTGGTTACTGTCGGTTGATTTTGTACAGAGTTATGGCCAAAATATAATATGTTTCTGGAGTTTTTTTCTGTAACGGCTTGACATATTGATTTGGTATATGAGTGTATATAGTTGGGATACAGATCAAGTTATAGTTTAGTTGTGTATTTAGTTACCGCCCTTGGACTTAGTAAATTTTGAAAAACATCCGTTTCTCTGCCTTTCTTTACAATGTGTGAATATGTTGATTTGATATATAAATTACTGATTAAGTTTAAATTTGGTTCCTGTTGAATGATATTTGTGGACAGTTATGGCCCTTTGA
The DNA here is from genome assembly GCA_002080025.1 of Modiolus philippinarum. Taxonomy (NCBI): domain Eukaryota; kingdom Metazoa; phylum Mollusca; class Bivalvia; order Mytilida; family Modiolidae; genus Modiolus; species Modiolus philippinarum. The sequence continues at coordinate 18,721 of MJUU01059287.1, read as the reverse complement.
TTTAATATTTTTTTGAAAATTCATTTTTTGCACCTTTCTATGCATTACTTTACAATTTAATTTGATATTTGTTAAATGGCCATATCCTGGTAAGGCACATATATGTTTGATTTTTTTTTCAATCAAAATTTTGATGTGGTCCAACAATGCCATAATGTTCGAGTTGACAGTGGAAGGGCGTATCATGCACTCTTGGTGCAGCAGTTTATTGGGGTTTCACATAGCCATACATGGACTTATTCATGCATTGTCAATAGGGGAATACTTGTATGGTATCCCCAACTCCTCTTAAACCAATGAATGGAATTTGATGAAACTTTCATAGAATCTTTATCACATAACATAGTTCACCTCCTACTTTATATTTTGATCTGTTCAATGTTTGGGGTAATCCAAAGCCTTATATTGACTTAGCCTTGCATTGTCATTAGGGGTACTTGTATGGTATTTGCAACTCCTCCAATGAAACCAATGAATAGAATTTGATGTTACTTTGAATATAGCCAACTATTTTCATTAGGGGGTGTACTTGGATGCTATCCACAACTGAATGGAATTTGGTGGTTAATCAAGTGAGGTCATATTGCACCTTCTATTTTTATACCCCGCCACACAAAGTGGTGAGGTATTATGTGATACCCTCAGTCGTGTGTCCGTCCTTCTGTCAGCCCCCGAAGGTTTCCGACTGATAACTTGTGAAAGAAATAACACAAGGTCTTCAAACTTGGTATGTAAGTTGTTTACCACAAAACTCAGGTCAAGTATGATTTTGGGTTTAGAGGTCCAAGGGGTTCTGGAGTTATGCCCCTTGAAACTTTGAAATTTTGCAAATTTTAGGGTAATCTACTCATAACTTGTGAATGAAATAACATACTGTCTTCAAACATGGTATGTAAATTGTTTACCACAAAACACAGGCCAAGTATAATTTGGGGTTCATTGGTACACATTGTTATGGAGTTATGCCCCTTTTAACTTAGAAATTTTGTGAAACATGGCGGGGTATCATGTAATCCACCATTACTATTTTAAAATTTTTATCTGACCAATTTTTAGCTCACCTGGCTAGAGCCAGGGTGAGCTTTTGCCATCACTTTTCGTCCGTCGTCCGTCCGGCGTAAACTTTTCATTCAAAGATCTTCTTCTCTGAAACTACTGGGCCAATTGAAACCAAACTTGACCACAATAGTCCTTAGATGGTCCCCTGCAAATGTTGTTTTTCAGATCCATGCTATATCCAAGATGGCCGCCAGCGGGGATCATAGTTTTAACATTGGACCCTATGGGAAAATACTTTCAAAGATCTTCTCCTCAGAAACTACTGGGCCAATTAAAACCAAACTTGGCTACAATAGTCCTTAGATGGACCCCTACAAAAAAGTTGTTTTTCAGATCTGCGCTATATCCAAGATGGTCGCCATCGGGAATCATAGTTTTAACATTGGACCCTATGGGAAAACACTTTCAACGATCTTCTCCTCTGAAACTACTGGGCCAATTGAAACCAAACTTGGCCACAATAGTCCTTAGATGGTCCCCTGCAAAAAAGTTGTTTTTCAGATCCACGCTATATCCAAGATGGCCACCAGCGGGGATCATAGAATTTAACATTGGACTCTATGGGAAACACATTCAAAGATCTTCTCCTCTGAAACTAATGGGCCAATTGAAATCAAGCTTGGCCACAATAGTCCTTAGATGGTCCCCTGCAAAAGAGTTGTTTTTCAGATCCGCGCTATATCCAAGATGGCCGCCAGCGGGGATCATAGTTTTAACATTGGACCCTATGGGAAA
>MJUU01059287.1:0-16668 GCA_002080025.1 Modiolus philippinarum | reverse complement strand
AAGATGGCCGCCAGCGGGGATCATAGTTTTAACATTGGACCCTATGGGAAAAAACATTCAAAGATCTTCTCCTCAATTGTCCGAAGATGGTCCCTTGCAAAAAAGTTGTTTTTCAGATCCGGGCTATATCCAAGATGGCCTCCAGCGGGGATCATAGTTTTAACATTGGACCCTATGGGAAAAGACATTCAAAGATCTTTTCCTCTGAAACTACTCAGCCAGTTGAAACTGAACTTGGCCACAATTGTCCGTAGATGGTCCCTTACAAAAAAGTTGTTTTTCAGATCCGCACTATATCCAAGATGGCCGCAAGCGGGAATCATAGTTTTAACATTGGACCCTATGGGAAAAGACATTCAAAGATCTTCTCCTCTGAAACTACAGGACCAATTGAAACCAAACTTGGCCACAATAGTTCTTAGATGGTCCCCTGCAAAAAAGTTGTTTTTCAGATCCGCGCTATATCCAAGATGGCCGACAGCAGGGATCATAGTTTTAACATTGGACCCTATGGAAAAACACAGTCAAAATTCTTCACCACTGTAGCTACTCAGCCAATTGAAACCAAACTTGGCCATAATAGTCCTTAGATGGTCCCCTGCAAAAAAGTTGTTTCTCAGATCTGAGCTATATCCAAGATGGCCGCCAGCGGGGATCATAGTTTTAACATTGGACCCTATGAAAAAACACTTTCAAAGATCTTCTCCTCTGAAACTACTCAGCCAATTGAAACCGAACTTGGCCATAATAGTCTTTAGATGGTCCCTTGCAAAAAAGTTGTTTTTCAGATCCGCGCTATATCCAAGATGTCTTCCAGTGGGGAACATAGTTTTAACATTGGACCTTATGGGAAAAGACATTCAAAGATCTTCTCCTCTAAAACTACTCAGCCAATTGAAACCAAACTTGGCCAAAATTTTCCTTAGATGATCTCCTGCAAAAAAGTTGTTTTTTTCAGATCTGCACTATATCCAAGATGGCCACCAGCGGGGATCATAGTTTTAACATTGGACCCTATGGAAGAAGACATTCAAAGATCTTCTCCTCTGAAACTACTGGGCCAATTGGATCCAAAGTTGGCCAAAAGAACTGCACCCCATCCAAAATAGCTGCTAGCCTGGAACATAGTTTAACTTATGATAATATAACACCAATGTCTATTAACAAATTTGAAAATAATGCCCTTAAAACATTGGGACTATTTGAACTGCATATGTCAGCCGTGGCCCAGGTGAGCGATACAGGCTCTTGAGAGCCTCTTGTTGGGGTTTCCCATTACCATACTTGGACTCTGTCATCCATGGATCTGATGTTGGGGAGTGGGGCTGTCATTTAGTTAGCTATGCTCACAAAATTTCTAGTTTCAAATGTTTCAAGTTTTATCTGTTTTCTGTTAACCATCAATAACTCATGGAAACTCATGGATATTTGCTATGATGTTGCATGATTACCAGTACTGATTATGATTCTGCAGTCGTGTTCCATTGACCTTAAAATTTTTAATGTATATCCTGTATATCTTTGTTTACCCTTGCCACTTGATATTTGACATGCACTTATCCTTGACCAGTACATATCGACTCCACATATACATGTAAATGATGTGCCTGACCCCTTAATCATGCATAAATGATCATATCAAGATTATAGCAAGCAGGTAGAACATACAGCTCTTTACAATGGCTGCCAATGTAGATCAATATTCAGATTCAAGTGATAGATGGGGCAGCTGAGACAAGTTTCACCATTAGAGTTTTGATCTACAGTTCACAGAAACAACTCTTTCTTCAAAGTCTTTAATTTTGCAGTAATCGTCATGAGGCATATACTACTGTGTACTTTATATGAATAAGTATGGGCATAAATTAGTCATTATTGCTAAAATGCTACAGAGAACTTATAGATCTAAGTATGAGAAAACAATGATCATAGGCATGCATCAATTGCTGAATTGCAGTACAAAAAGTACAATCTCAAAACATTGCTGAAAGCACAGCTTTGTTCAATTTCTCTCAGGAAAAACCTATAGTTCAATTTTCACAAAAACTAGGAAAACTAGGACATGAAAGACCCTTTCCACATATATACCATATATAAAAACTTACAGGGTTTGGATCCAAGAAAACGAGTTTAACCCCACCGCAATTTTTACGCCTGTCCCAAGTCAGGAATATGTTGGTCATTGGCTTGTCCTTGTCTTCTTATAAGTCTGTTTCCATTGATTTATTCACTTTTTTTACCTTTTTGGGGCCATTTAGGGCTTGCTATATGGTGTGAATTTCCTCAATGTGTTGAAAACCATACGGTGACCCCTACATGTTTTGTTTTTGGTATTTTAACCTGGATATGGGTTTTTGTCTCCTTGACATTTACCCCATTTCCTTTCTTTTTCATATTAATAAAAATTACAGTACTGCTTTCTCACAATGTTATGAAAACTACATACAGTCTTAATTTTGTCTTAGTGCTAAACATCAAATAGAAAGAATTACATTTATTTTAATATTTTAAGATATCATTCAAAGCCAGGATAATTTAATGAAGGTATATAAAGGTATTTTTAAAAAAGGAGATCAATTTCATGACATGGATATTGTTATAAACAGTATGACACTTATGTTCACAACTAGCATCTTTGATACCTATTGACTGTAAATCACGAGGAAGACCATGCTAATTTGAATGATTTTAACTTGCATTATATAGACCATTACTTTGACTTTAATTTTGTTGGTACTCTATGGGCAGCCCTACAGGGGACTTCAGATTTCACTCCATCTCAATTTTTCTGGATTTTTTTCCCATACTATTAGAGATCACAAGCTTATATTTTGTATGTGAGTTACAGTTTGTTCTGGTTCACTTATTTTTGATTGAGTTATGGACCTTTTACTTAGAAATTTTTCATTAAGGATGTTTGCTGGTCAATTTTAAAATAAAAAGGATCTCAATTAAATGTGATTTTTTGTTAGAAAATTGAAAAAGAAGTAATTTAAGCCAAAATAATAGATAGGTTACTGATGTAATTTTTGAGATACAAGTGTTTCAAAAAAATGGCAGGAAACTGAACTAATCTGCATTTTCCATAGGTTCAACATAAGAAATGTTCATCGTATAGTGAATGTGACAAAATAACTCCAATTGAATGAAATTTTGTCAGAATGCTCCAAAAGATGTATAAAATGAAATAAGGGAAAAAAATTAGGGGGTCACCAGGCAAAAAGTTACAATGCTTTGAAATGGATAAAACCAGAGAAGTCCTAAAATCTTACAGAAAAACATAAACATGACCAGCGAACATACTTAAATATAAGTTTCTGGAATTTTTATACAACTGCAAAATTAACAAACACAAAAATTTGGCAGTGTTATTATGGTATTACATAGGCATTGTCAGTGTCGTTTGTGTTTGCAGACATCATAAATTTGGCTCTAGTGGATGGATTATCATCAATTTTAGTATTTTTCTTGGCACATTTGTAAACTAGGTTTTTAATTTCAAGTTGCTGGCCTCTCTTGTTTCAGAAAAAGGACAGAAAAGGGTAATTTTCAAGTTTTCCCATGTTTGACTTTAGAATATTTTGTATGCATCCAATTTTTATCAAGTTTCTTTCAGTGTGCCCCTGAGGAAAATTCCAGCCTGTGGTGTGTCCACAGATTTCAGTGATTTTATGTTCAATGTACCAATCATGAGATAAATTGGGTCCAGCATCTGCAAATCTAAAAAAAAAAAAATATTAGCCTGATTTTGATGAAGTTTTTGAAATGAATTCATTAGGAAAGTTAATATATTGTTTAACCATCAGGTTTTTGCCATTAGGGGCCAAAATTGCATATATGCAGATTACCTGAAAATTTCATTTTCATCGGATTTCAATGGGATTTCTTTCTTTTCAGATCATATGACCCAAAGGGCCAGTAGGAGCTATTCCCATCGCTTGGCATCTGTCCTCTGTCCATTGGTCCGTCGTCTGTTTGTTAACTTTTCACATTTTCATCTTCTAAGAAACCACAGAGTCAAATTCAACCAAACTTTACAGGAATGATGTGTAGAAGGTCCTTTGCAAAGATTGCTCATTTCATTATGATCTGACAAAAAACATGGCCACCAACACTGAACTTATGTTTAACATTGGACTCAATGGAAACGATCACAATTTCATCTTCACCTCTGAATTCACCAAAACAAAATCAACCAAACTTTACAGGAATGATGTATTGAAGGTCCATTACAAGGATTGCTCATTTCATTCCAATCCTACAAAAACATTGCTGCCAACACAGAACTTAGGTTTAACATTGGACCCTATGGTGAAAAATCACATTTTCATCCTCTGCTCTGAAACGGCTGAAGCAAATTCAACCAAGCTTCAAAGGAATGATGTACTAAAAAACTGCTCATTTTGTTCTGATCTGACAAAAAGCATGGCCGCCAGCGCAGAACTTGGGTTTAACATTGGCCCGTGAGATGGGACAATTTGCATTTTCATCTTCGCCTTTTGAATCAAATTCAACCAAACTTTGCTGAAATAGTATATGTAAGTTTTATTACAAAGATTGCTCATTTTCTTCAAATTCTACAAAAAACATGCCTACCAGTGCAGAACTTAGGTTTAACATTGGACTCTATGGGGAAAATTACATTTTTACCCCCTCCTCTGAAACCAATAAAGCAAATTCAACAAAACTTTACAGGAATGGTGTATGAAAGGTCCTTTACAAAGATTGCTCATTTTGTTCCGATCCGACAAAAAATATTGCAGCCAGGGCGGAACTTAGGTTTAACATTGAATTCTACGTGGAAAATCATATTTTCATCTTCTCCTCTGAAACCACTGAAGCAAATTCATTTTATTTTCAGATCAAAAAAATCAGCTGCCGTCAGGGAACATAGATAAACACTGGACCTCATTGGAAATAAATCCTTTGTTATCTACTATAAAATTATTGAAGCAAATTAAACAAAACTATATTGGAATGATGTATGGAATGCCCTGCTCATTTCAGTCTGACCTAATAAAACACTGCTGCCAGCATGGAACATAGTTTAACATTGGACTTAAGGAAAAATCTTATTTTGATATTTTTTCTGAAATCACTGAAGCCAATTCAATCAAACTAAACCTAAACATTAGACCCTAAGGGAAAAAACACAAGTTTTGGTCATCAGCATAAAGATGGCTTATATAAGAAGCATTTTGTCAGACCAGCAATTCAGGCATCTAGTTAGCTCACCTGACGCAAAGGGTAAGTATGAGCTATTGACATCACTTGGCGTCAGTTGTCCGTCCGTTATCTTTTCAAATTTTCATCTTCTCCCCTGAAAACATTGATGCAAATTCAACCAAACCTTATTCGGATCCGACAAAAAATATGACAGCCAGTGCGGAACTTAGGTTTAACATTGAACTCTATGGGGAAAATCATATTTTCGTCTTCTCTGAAACCACTGAGGCAAATTCAATTTATTTTCTGATCAAACAAAAAATCAGCTGCCATCAGGGAACATAGATAATCATTGGACCTCATTGGAAATAAAGCATTTTGTCATCTAGTATAAAATTATTGAAGCAAATATAGCAAAACTATATTGGAATGATGTATGGAAGGTTCTGCTGACCTAATAAAACATTGCGGCCAGCATGGAACATAGTTTAGCATTAGACCTAAGGAAAAATCTTATTTTGATATTTTTTCTGAAATCACTGAAGCCAATTCAATCAAACTAAACCTTAACATTAGACCCTAAAGGAAAAAACACAAGTTTTGGTCATCAGCATAGAGACTAGAAGCATTTTGTCAGGCGAGCAATTCAGGCGAAATCCCCGAGCCTTTAGTTAGCTCAACTGACCCAAAGGGTCAGTACGAGCTATTGAGGCCACTTGGCGTCAGTTGTCCGTCTGTTAACTTTTCACATTTTCATCTTCTCCTCTAAAACCATTGATGCAAATTCAATCAAACCTTACAGGAATGATGTATGAAAGGTCCTTTACAAATATTGCTCATTTTATTCTGATCCGACAAAAAATATGACAGCCAGCGCGGAACTTAGGTTTAACATTGAACTCTATTGGGAAAATCATCTTTTCATCTTCTCCTCTGAAACTACTGAAGCAAATTCAATTTATTTTCTGATCACACAAAAATCAGCTGCCATCAGGGAATATAAATAAACATTGGACCTCATGCAAAATAAATCATTTTGTCAACTGCTATAAAATTTTTGAAGCAAATTTAACAAAACTGCATTTCAATAATGTATGGAATGTTCTGCTAATTTCAGTCTGACCTAATAAAAACATTGTAACCAGCATGGAACATAGTTTAACATTGGACCCTACTGTAAAGAAAAAAAAACACATTTTGATGATCTTCTCTAAAATCACTGCAGCCAATTCAACAAAAACTACAGCTAAACATTAGACCCCAAGGGAAAAACAGAAGTTTTGGTCATCAGCATAGAGATGGCTTCTTCTTAGCTCCACTGACCTAGAGCTAAAAAGAAAAACACATGGCCGTAGAGGTTTAAGATTGGAACATATGGGGAAAATCACAGTTTGATCTTCTCCTCTGAAACCAATGAAACAAATTCAATCAGAATTTACAGGAATGTCCTTCACTAAGATTGCTTATTTCGTTAACATTTTACAAAAATCATGGCCGATAGCCCGGACCTTAGTTTGAACATTTGACCCTCTTGGAAAAATGGCATTTTCATCACCTCTGAAACCAGTGTACTAAATTAAACCAACCTTTACAGGTGTGATGTTTGGAAGATCTTTTACAAAGATTGCTCATTTCATTATGATCCGACAAAAAACATGGCCGCCAGCACAGAACTTAGGTTTAACATTGGACCATATGGTAAAATCACATTTTAATTTTCTCCTCTTTAACCACTGTAGCAAATTCAATCAAACTTTATAGAATGATGTATTTAAGGTCTTTTACCAAGATTGCTGAATTCCTTCCGATCTGACATAAAATGACCGCCAATACGGAACTTAGGTTAAACATTGGACCATATAGAAACACCACATTTTTATTTTTCCCCAGAAACCATCGATGCAAATTTTACCAACTGAATTGGAATATTAATGGAACTATAGCTTAGTATAGGACCCTAAAGGGAAAAAAATCATTGTTTATCAGCATAGACATGGCTGATATTAGCCATTGAAATGTATAGAGACCCCATATCCGGTGTCTTAGTACATATTGGTTGGTACATGCCAGTCTGACATCTGTAATGTAACTCAGTTTCATGATTCAGTGACATTTTATTTTTACATTCATGTCCATTTCTCAGGAAACATAATACTGAACCATGAAGTTAAATTAAAGGTGTCAAGCTGGCATGAATATGTAACCGTAACCAAGTAAATGAATTATGGACTGTCTAGGTATTATGTTTCCTGAGAAATGGACATGAATGTAAAAATAAAATGTCCATTTCCCAGCAATTGTAACACCTTGACAGTCCATACTGGTTAATTGTTACATCCTAGTGGGAAATTGACAGTCTGACATCTGTTATATAATGTTGACATCAATGTGTCGTTAGCGGGGCAGGATATGCGTATCCTTCCGGAGCGCCTGATGTATTGGAGTTCACACTATTAGTTCCTTTTCCGTGCCTTTTGGTTGTCTCATGGCCTTGCTATGTCTTTGTTTTTCTGCGTTCTCGGTTTTGCTGTAAACAATGAAAGGATATGGAGTAAATGTACATGATTCAAAGTCTCTGCAAGTACATGGTAGAACCAAGCAAAGGAACAAAGCTTTCATTTTTGTTCTTCATCTTGAAGTCATCATGTTGCCATGTCTCTGATCTTTGATTTTTGTAATCATCACTTCCCTTGTTCCTTTTGTATTCTACTGCCGTTGTTTCATGGTTCAACGATGTTAACTTTTTTACATTCATTTTTATTATATATTTTACGAAAGGATATGGAGTAAATGAACATGAGACCATATCACATGTTAACTCCAACTGCAATAATTTTAATGAGCTGTATGGCCATTTCGGAAATTTATTCCACATCAACAGCACTAGAACCCAAACAAAGGAAATCCATAATTTCAATAAATGTTTAAAATGCATAAAACCAAACGAAATCCGAATAATCAGAAATATCAAATATGTATGAATTCAAATATGTCCATTTCTCAGCAATTGTAATACAGTCCATATTTGGTTTGTTATTACATCTTAGTGTGAACATGTCAGTCTGGCATCTGTCATATAACATTGACAACATTTTATGGTTTAGTGACGTTGTAAAGTTTTACGACGCTGTTGAAGAAGCTATGTTAAGAGAAAGACAGACCCAGAACCAGAGTCCTTGTCAGATTGTGTAAGATCCATTCGTGTTAACAATCTACGCAGATGTGTTAACCACCAACCAGTATTTGAAATCTGTATTTAAAAATATTGAAGCCCTTAAGTGCATCTCTACATTATAGGATCAATGTTATTGTACCTGCAGAAAAAGCTTCTAATATCATCATTTTTGTATTTAAAGCACATTATTACAACTGCCTCATAAAAAAACAGGCATTGATCACAATGCACCAGGTAGTGCTGCGAACAAAAGAGTTACATTTTACAATCACACGTCATTCATGTCCTTTCTGAATATTCATAATAAAACTAACAATCAAGACCTGCCATACCTATATTGGGTACCTATATTGGGTACATGAATTACACAAAAATCCATGCAAAGAAATATTCGTCGCAGGATCTTCATCTTGCTCAACTACTACATTGTCTGTTGAACTAACTTAGAATTTGTCTGCAGTCAAAGACAGGCATCAAGCATTTTTCCAAATTGGTAACAACGCTTTCTAATGATAAACTTAAGTCATAAATCAAATGTATTATTCAAAAATCCTTTGCCGATTAAAAACTAGAGGCTCAGAGACTGAGTCTGTATCGCTCACCTGGCAAAATGCTTCTACGCTATACATGACTAAAAAGATGTTTTCTTACCAATGGGGTCAAATGTTTAGCTATGTTCTTCATTAGCACACGTGTTTGTCCGATCCTATTGAAATGAATAATTTTTGTAGACCTTCTTTACATTTCAGAGATGATGATTATAAGGATGTTATCTCATTCCTGGCTTCAATGTTAAACTATATTCTGCACTGGAGGCCATCTTTTTTTGTCAGATCCAAGTACTTTCTATACATTCTTACTGTAAAGATTGGTTGAATTTGCTTCAGTAGCTTCAGAGGAGATTGCAAATATATGCTTTTCCCATAGGGTCCCATGTTAGACTATGTTCTGCACTGGCAGTCATGTTTTTAAGGGAATCAGAAAAATTTTGGCAATCTACATAAATGACCTTCCATACATCATTCCTGTAGAGTTTGGTTCAATTTGCTTCAGTAGCTTCAGAGGAGATAGCAAATAATTGCTTTTCCATAGGGTCAAATGTTAAACTATGTTCTGCGCTGGCGGCCATGTTTTTTCACGGATCTACAAAATTTCGGCAAACTAGATAAAGGACCTTCCATATATCATTCCTGTAAAGTTTGGTTCAATTTGTTTCAGTAGCTTCAGAGGAGATAGTCAATATATGCTTTTCCCATAGGGTTCCATGTTAAACTATGTTCTGCGCTGGCGGCCATGTTTTTTCGCGGATCGAAAAAATTTCGGCAAACTAAGTAAAGGACCTTCCATACATCATTCCTGTAAAGTTTCGCTCAGTTTGCTTCAGTAACTTCAGAGGAGATAGCAAATATTGGCTTTTCCAATAGGGTCCCATGTTAAACTATGTTCTGCGCTGGCGGCCATGTTTTTTCACGGATCGAAAAAAATTCGTCAAACTAATTAAAGGACCTTCCATACATCATTCCTGTAAAGTTTGGTTAAATTTGCTTCAGTAGCTTCAGAGGAGATAGCCAATATATGCTTTTCCGATGGGGTCCCATGTAAAACTATGTTCTGCGCTGGCGGTCATGTTTTTTTGCAGATCGAAAAAAATTCGGCAAACTACGTAAATGGACCTTCCATTCATCATTCCTGTAAAGTTTGGTTCCATTTGCTTCATAACTTCAGAGGAGATAGCAAATATTTGCTTTTACCATAGGGTCCCATGTTAAACTATGTTCTGCACTGGCGGCCATGTTTTTTCACGGATCGAAAAAATTTCGTCAAACTAATTAAAGGACCTCCATACATCATTCCTGTAAAGTTTGGTTCACTTTGCTTCAGTAGCTTCAGAGGAGATAGTCAATATATGATTTCCCATAGGGTTCCATGTTTAACTATGTTCTGCGCTGGTGGCCATGTTTTTTCGCAGATCGAAAAAAATCGGCAAACTAAGTAAAGGACCTTACATACATCATTCCTATAAAGTTTGGTTCCATTTGCTTCAGTAACTTCAGAGGAGATAGCAAATATTTGCTTTTCGCATAGGATTCCGTGTTAAACTATGTTCTGTGCTGGCGGCCATGTTTTTTTACGGATCTACAAAATTTCGGCAAACTAAGTAAAGGACCTTTCAAACATCATTCCTGTAAAGTTTGGTTCAATTTGCTTCTGTAGCTTCAGAGGAGATAGCAAATATATGCTTTTCCCATAGGGTCCCATGTTAAACTCTGTTCGGCCCTTGCGGTTATGTTTTTTGGCGGATCAGAAAAATTTGAACAATCTTTGTGAAGGACCTACCATACATCAATCCTGTAAAGTTTGGTTAAAATTGGTCCAGTGGTTTCAGAGGAGATAGCAAAAATATGAAAAGTTTACGGACGACCACGGACGACGGACGCCAAGTGATGGTACAAGCTCACATGGCCTTTGGCCAGGTGAGCTAAAAAAGTTGTATTGGGTTATAAATCCATTTCAAAAAACCAATTTAAAATGAAAAGTATGCTACGATGGATAATAGGTGTGCAGTATGCTTGATTTTCTTATTGATAATATATTTGTCACATTTGGAGGTGTTATTTATCAATTTGTGCCCGTTGGTATACCAACGGACACAAATTGTTCACCTCTACTCACAGTCTTATTTTTATATTGTTACGAGACTGAATTTCTTTATGGACTCGTAAAAGATCCAAGGTCGCAGAATAAAAGATGCTGGATCCTTCAATCTCACTTATAGATACATGGATGAAGTTTTTCATTAATAAGGGATCTTTTGCTAAATGGATTCCATTGATATATCTATCCTCCAGGACTATATGAACGAAAGAAACAACTAGATCTACATCTTTTTTTTTACTAACATATCGAATTTGACGAAAATGGTCATCTCAGTACTAAAATTTACGACAAAAGGGACGATTTTAATTTCAAAATATACTTGGTCCTAAATTTCAAAAGAAATCTTGTAAATAATCTTCTTCAGACGGGAATGCTTGGGATAAAATGTTATTCATTATATTGTCTCTATTATGAAAACAAGACGACGATATACGAATACAGAAGCTAAATGGTACAAAAGGGAAACCCTTAAAATTAAATGGTAGTCATTTCATGAATATTTAAATTTAATGGTGTTTCAATTTCGAATGTTTTATATTGCATTTTCATAAATTTTTGCCTTACTTTTAATTTGTAAGTGTAATGTATAATGATATAGAGCTTAATGCTCTAAAGAGACAAAAATGTCGACTAGTTTAATGTAAGTCCAAATGGTACTCCCTTACCTTGTAGCAAATGCTTTGTTACTGGCCCGAAAACCAATCATATTTGGAAATTTGCAATATCTAAATTTTCGAAAATTGGTTTTAAATAATGCTGTAATTCTTTCGTGTAAAGCTTTGTCTTTAGCTGATTTGGCTCTTTTTAGAAATTTATGCGTATGAATTCAAGGTCATGCAGGAGCTAGTCCAGAAAAGGACAATAAGCTAGCAGGTTCTTGAGTTAATTTCGGCTTCCGTTATACAGATGATCTTCTTTAACTGAACAATCCCAAAGTAAAGCATCATCTTCATCCCATATACCCAAATGAAATCAAAATTAAAGAGACAACATTACTGACGCACGTCATAAGCAGATTCAATACTAAATACGACAAGCGTGATGATATCGACTTTCCAATAGTGAACTTCCCATTTCTGAGGAGGAATATTCATTCCAGCATTTCAAAACTTATTCGTTATTGCTTGTAGTTTGTACAGCATTTTGGTAAACAGAGTGAGATAACTGTCTCAACAAATAACACAACAGTCGTTATCTACAACCACTGTTGCAATTTATCGATCGTCACCATGAATTGACAGATTCGTTACACTGTTTCTTTTTCGCAAATGATATTACAAATATTTGACTAGATCCAGAGTTTATTACACAACTTACAAACTTTTACTATAACAGAACACCAAACTTTTCATCTATTTATCGATTCTCAATATAATTAGATCCTATTGATTATCTAATTAGCATTCTGTAGATAACTAAACAAGTTGCAGACATGTACATTCAATGTAACTGAACTTTTTATTCAATTATATTTGAATATAATAGAATTTGAATTATATATTCACATTGTAAATTACTTTGTATATAATTATTTATTTAGAAGTTAACAAGAACTGAGTCCAATGTAAACATACTGCCATTTGATAAATGAATAAAACCAATATACTCAATAATCAGTGATAACAAGGAAAACGATAAAACTACAAAACACGCAACGATAACCAATGACAACGAAACAAGTCCAGACTTTATAATTATTTTATTGTCTGAAAAGGTGAACAAAAGGATTGGGAACAAGTTATAACAACTTACTAGTACCTCTTCCTATACATATATTACAATATTGACACAGAACAAGATGACATTATAATCATACAAAGATGACAATATGGAATCAAAATTACAAATTAAATAAAAAAAAAATGCCGCCTAATGAAACAGTATACAATTTTATTATACAAAACGACAAACTACAAAACACTCAGAACCATTCTCTTAAAATCAATACAAATACAAAGGCCCCCAGCAGAAACAATTACCGTTACAAACTGACTATGATAGATTTTGTCAACAGTCAATATACTATAAGACTATCCATGCCGAAGTGGCAAAAAATATACGTTGATACTTAAAAACACGAAAGATTTATTGGAGAATCTTAAGGTGGTTCGAGGTACTTAAAACAAAACGATAGATTTTTCTCATTTTTTCTGTGATTGAAAGTTTATAAATGGACTTCAAGTTTTTTAGTAAAAAATCAATGTCACCGAATTGGTTTTTCCGGGAGAAGCTTCCGAAAATAGCAAGATTTTGAGCTTTTTAATATATTCTATAAAGGGAGAAAATGCTATTTTATAATGTTTTATATGAATAAAACGATAGATTTACAGTGAAAATGTATACTAAAGTGTGTTAAAGAAATAACTTTGGAAATATTAAATAAAAAATGGGGGTTACCAATCATATTTTTGAAAAAATCGTGAAAATGTGATTTTCCCCTTAATATTCCTTTAGAATGATTTCCCCTTAATAAAATAAGAGTTATTCAAAAATTGAAATATTTTGCACTCTCGCAGGATAAATAATGCTGAATTGATTTGATCTGTAATCGATGAACTATTTAAAATCATGTTTACAACTTTTTAATTGTAAATTCCAATTTTCATCAAATGTGCACTTGTTCTTGATGGATGTGCAGTTTTAGATATAAATCCACATTTTTAAAAGGAAATGTTTTCTACGATGAAAAACAGATGTGCACTATGATTTATTTTCTCACTGATGATATATTTGTAAAATTTGGAAATGTTATTTTTCAACAGCAAGTTGATATACTAATCGGACATGAACTATACCCTCTAATCGGCACAAACTATACCCCTCTACACCCCAAGAATATTCACCAATTAGTCAGTGATTCTTAGCGAAATACTAATATATTAACATATCTAATTAGTGCACTGTTTATTGTTTATAGCTGTTATTGATCAGATTCATAGCATGCTGTTCATTTTTTGTATTTCTTTTGTGTTACTTTTTGTGTGTTTTTTTTAAATATCTTATATCCAATTTTCAAAAAAGACTTAAAAATCATCTCTAGTGTATAGGTCAATTTGACATTGCCAGTAATGTTAGTCTACACAACGGCAACTATAACTTAGAATACCGAAGGAACAAAGGAGTGTATATACAAAAATCGAAGTCCAAAGACATGACAAAACGAGCTACAAACACAGAAATAAAAATGCAGCATTCAAAACCAAGTCATTCATAGTTTGAATTTCCATATAACTGAGAGTGGCATCGGAAAGGAAAGAATGTCCTGCTCTTTTAACAGCATCCGCCCGACGCTGTAAGTTGGTCAGTCTATGAAGAAGTCAAAATCGGTATAGTCCAATCCAGGAAGACGTGAATCTAGCAGAAAATGTTCGCTTTCATTTTGTGCACTGACACGTCATATCTTTAAATGATATTATGGTGACGGCTATAGAATTTATTGAGGGATGAAATTAACATAGGCTGAACAAATCCTCGACTTAGCAGGTTTTGGGACAGTGGTTTTGCTCTGTTAAAAAAAATCAATCTACGAAACGCTCGACAGTAGCAAAAATGAAGTAGCCTTAGGAATGAGCGTAAAAACAAAATTACTGAAAGAATTGTCAGGAATTGTAAAGTAGGTGCAAATCAGGCATTTTCAAAGAAATGATTGGTTAAGCCGGTTTTATGGCGCCAAAACCTCATTTTAAACATCTTTGATTTTATGGTCTTCCAAACTTTTAGATTTTATCTGCACTGAAGAGACATAAGTTGTCGAAATGCGCATATGCAGAATCAAAAATTCGCAGTAACTTCGGTATTTAGTTATTTCAATTTCAGTAGGTCGTAGACGATGAAAAAAAAGAATCTTGAATCAGAGTACGGACAGAAACCTCATTTTTTACAGAAGAGACTGATATCTTTTCGATTGTACGAGACTGAATTTTTTGAAGCCCTGATTAATAAAGCGTTCACGACAGAGATTTACAGTTTTTGCAGAAGAACATAAAGACAACTAATGTTTGAATTCAAAACATTTGGAAGACTATCAACCGAAAGATGTATAAAGGCAGGAAGGAGAACATATAAAACTAGAGCTGTGGCCGAATGGCAACCAATTATGCCCCCGTCCATTGAACCCTGAATAAATATGGCAAGTGCATATTTGAGTGCGTGTTGACACAATACAGGTGTTGACACAGTTCAAGTATGGACACAATGATATGCCTCCTCTTTTTCCAAAATATATAAAAGGGAAGTTCTAAGCCCGAAAATCAATTCTATGGGTGCTAGGCAATCTTCCTGTAAAGTTTCATCCATTTTCAGGCACTTTGAATTTTCCCGCCTTTTTCCAGTTTCCATGGCAACGGCAGCCATTTTGAAAATTCTGAGACCCAAAATCATTTCTATGGCTGCTAGACATCCTTCTTGTAAAGTTTCATCAAATTTGAGGCACTTTGAATTTTCCCGCCTTTTTTTCAGTTTCCATGGCAACTGCGGCCATTTTGAATATTCCAAAAGATATTTGTGTGCACATCTACTTGTTGTAAGTTAGATTCCTTTGAAGTAGTTGGAATTTGTTTGCAAACTTTCTATATAACATGAATAGTTGTGTTTTTCATTCGTACGGACGGACGGACGGACGGACGAACGAACGAACGGACGAACGGACGGACAAGGGTAAAACAATATGCCCCCCAACTTTTCGTCGCAGGGGCATAAAAATAGGACCATAATTTAAGCCAACATTAGCCAAGAACTTTGCACGAGGGAGGCGTTTAAATGTGCAATTTTTGTAAAAGATGTTACAAATTGCCAAATAAAATCTGTTTTGGACTAGTAGGGAAGTATTGGCGTTCTAAAAAGGTAAATGTTCTATTGGACTTACATTTCATATCTTCCCAGTTTAAATAATAACTATGTAAATTCGGTTAGTGCAAATGTTCATTTGGACAACTTACGTCTTGTCTATTTTTTTTTTATAAATGATAACATTTGGATGACAGTAGTGAATCGGGTCACTTTGGGCCCATAAGGCCAATGCTAAAGTTCCCCCAAACTTCCCTCCGAAATTATCGATCGTCTTGATTAATTAATTATCAGTTTTTGAAAGCTATTTCTGTTTGTTATAACTGTCATACCGTTTATTTGTATAGTGATATGGTTGTTTTGACATGTCCCTTAGATATATTTGTAGTTGGATTTACGTTTAAAGCCCGACCTCTTCCCAAATATCCCTTTCATTTTGTAAAATGTCTTCAGCGCCGTCTTCCAGCGTTTTGAACGTAGAGCACCGCAAAGGTAATGTAGCGGTGTGAAAGTGGTGGGACGCTGGAAGATATTTAATCAAATATTAAACTTATAATCCCTAACGTAGCCCTTCGTGACCTTAACTAACCAACCTAATTATATCTAAAACCTAACCCTAACCCAGGTCTTTAAGTAACTAATTATTTTAATTTTTGTGTTGTATTACTCCGGAAGGTCTTTTAATGTATTTCCTAAGCTTGATTTTCTATTATTTGAGTTGTCTCCCTTGTTTGTACTCTAAAAGTTACCCTAAACCCTTGTGTTGTTTTCTAGCGATTTATTTCCCTGTTCTGTTCTGCCTTGTTTTGTTCTGGTCTTTTCCCCAACCGTAACTCCAACTCCCTTTTGTCTCTGTATTTGTCGTTATTTTCTTCTGAAAGTAT
>MJUU01059285.1:25394-48249 GCA_002080025.1 Modiolus philippinarum | reverse complement strand
CAATGGCAAAAAAGCAAATTAAAGAACAATGATATGTCTATCTAAAAGTAAATATTGAAATGAAATCTTGAGATATTATAGATAATTATATGTATCTCTATATTTTTTATTAAATTTATAATGTATAATATTAAAAAGAAGCCATGGATTTTCAACTGCATTATGTGTTAATGTAAATTATGAGACATTAAAAGGCAATTACTACGCAGGGAAGGAGGGGTAGTCTTTGGACATGTGTGGGTGGGGTCTGATCAGCCTATAAGAAGGAGAGAATATAATTGCAATTACTGTCAAAAAACTAAATATTAATTTAACACAATTACGAAATTATTTGTTTTAACTAATTATTGTGTTTTTATGTTGAAATGTCAAAAAATGAAAATACATATTCTGAATTTATATATTTGTTAACAATATGTTACTAGTTAGACCTTCAGATGAATATAAATAATGGGGAAAAACATTAAAATAAACAAAAAACAGTCTTTTGATTAAAAATTAACAAGTGTAGATTTTTTTTTTGAAAGAGACATGTCTGCTAGTAAACAAATTAATGGCAAGTACGGCTTTTCGT
The DNA here is from genome assembly GCA_002080025.1 of Modiolus philippinarum. Classification (NCBI taxonomy): domain Eukaryota; kingdom Metazoa; phylum Mollusca; class Bivalvia; order Mytilida; family Modiolidae; genus Modiolus; species Modiolus philippinarum. The sequence goes on along the minus strand of MJUU01059285.1, from coordinate 47,675 downwards.
GAAGATAGAAAACAATTTTATGCCACCTTTGATCAAACCCAATTTCACTCAAATTCCAAAGTTTATCTACAACCACAAAAATATTTTTAAAAAAACATATGTAGATTTATACCGGTATTGTGAATTTCTTTATCACAAAAATTATTGCTGAAAAGATGATGATAGTTTATGGGAAGACAAAGAATGCATCATTATTTTGTTTCATGACTGTAATTTTCACCTCAAGTTGGCATCTCATAGATTTCGATTAATTATATAATTTGTTTTTTTTAAATCGGTTCCCTCCTTATAAGAAACAGCGAAAGGGGCGTTCTCCTCGAACAACGGAAGTGATTTTTCACTCAACACCCGTCAGATAGGGAGGTGGTGCAAGGGGACTCACCAGACTTGATAGGGATTTGGATAAAACTGTAAATAAAAATGAATCAAAAACTGTAATAAGTCATGAATTAAAATGTTGTTTCTTAAATGTTTGTGGACTGAAAAAAAGGTTATTGTCTCCAGATTTCTTGGAAATTCTGAGTGAACATGATATTTGTATTTTTGTTGAAACAAAATTAACAGATTTTGATAACATAGAAATACCAAATGAATTTGATTATATCACAAAAAATCGAAAAAAATTTAAAAGGGCTTCAGGTGGCATTATTGTTATTTATAAAAAATATTTAGACAAATTCTTGAGATTTCACGATAAGGAGAGTGAATTTGTTCTTTGGTTTGAAATATCGAAATCTGTCCTTTCCATTAATTTTGATACTCTTTTCGGTTGTGTATATATATCTCCTGAGAATTCTAAGTATTCTACTCTAGATGCTTTTGAAGAACTTGAAAACGAACTAAATACCTTATCAAAAATTGAAAAAAATCATGTTGCCCTTATTGGTGACTTTAATTCCAAGACTGGTATATTGCCCGATTATTTAATTCCAGACGAATCAATAGTTAGTTTATTTGATTTAGATTATGACGCTGATATTTTAGCTTATTTGTATGATTATCAAGAATTAATACACAACAACATTTCTTTACAGCGAGCATCAAAATGTCAATGTAGACCAAATAATTATGGTAATAGACTAATTGAGATGTGTAAAAAGAATAACATTTATATCGCGAATTCAAGAGTGGGGTTAGATAAGGACATTGGTAATAAAACATGTAATGATTCGATTGTCGTTGATTATCTTATCGTTTCTTCTAAAATATTTCCTATTATTTCGACATTCGAAATCTGCGAATTTTTACCGTTATATTCAGACTGTCATTGTATGATTAAGTTCAGTCTCCAGGCTAAGCTTATAGATGATCGTCCAACCGACAAAGACGAAAAGCGCGAATCGGTCTATATAAAGTGGAAAAATGAAAATAAAACGGAATACTGTAAACAGGGAAATTTTCGCGGCAGTTTTATTTTCGCGATTTTCGCGTTTGGAATGGAAACGCGAAAATAAAACGGCGCGAATATACTTATAAATTATTGAAGTCAATGGTCAACAATTTGGCAGCGCGAATTATAAACTGCGCGAACTTAAATCCCGTCAATTTTCCGCGAAATAAAGACGGCGCGAAAATTTCCCGGTTTACAGTATATAAATTATGTTCACGACGACCCAAACGGTAATATTGAGGGCGTTTTGAATAAGCTTAACGAAATGTCAATTAATAATGTAACTCAAAATGAAATAAATGATATTGTTTCAGATATAAATCAAATTTTTACAAAGGCAGCAGCAGAAACTTTTGGTAAAAGAGATACTCATAAAACATACTATAAACATAAAGATTCTAAACCATGGTTTAACAAAAAATGTTCACACAGCAGAAAAAAATTTCATAAGGCGCGAAAAAGATACAGTTTCTTGAAATGCTGAAAATAGACGTAAAATGAGAATGGCTAGTAAAGAACATAAAACTACATTAAATAACGCGTTTGCAAACTATCAAAAAATAGACTGCTGACGAATTAAGAAATATGTCTAAAAAAGACACAACGGGTCTTTGGAAAATCCTTAATAAACTTAATCATTCTGGTAAGAAAGACAATAGCAACGATATATCTCTTCAGGCGCTATATGACCATTTTAAAGCTTTAAACGACTGTGACGAAACCCGAGATGATCAAGAACCAGATTTTAATTTTCAAAATATTTCTGATGAAGTCGAATTATTCTTAAATGGACCAATTACAAGAGAAGAAATTAAAAAGGTTGTTTCAAATCTAAAAAATGGTAAGGCTTTCGGGAACGACGGTATCTTAAATGAATATATCAAAAGTACGGTTGATGATTTGATGCCTGTTTATATAAAGTTGTTCAATCTAATTCTTGATAATGGATTAATCCCTGAAAGTTGGTCCACTGGAATAATGATAAGCATCTACAAAAATAAAGGTTCTAAAGCAGATCCGGAAATGTATAGAGGTATTACTCTAAATTCATGCTTTAGTAAAACATTCTCTTCAATTTTAAACAACCGCTTGAATACTTATGCAGATCATGTCGAGTTAGTTTCTAAATCACAGACTGGATTTCGTAAAGGTTTTTCTACTGTAGATAACATATTTATATTGTATGCTCTAATAACCATATATTTTTCATTTGGCAAAAAACTGTATTGTACCTTTGTAGACTTTAAAAGCGCATTTGATACAGTTTGGCGATCAGGTCTTTGGCAAAAATTGCAAAAATCGGGAATTATAGGGAAAATTTTTACTGTAATTTTTAATATGTATCAAAACATCAAAACATGTGTTAAAAAGGGGGATGAAGTTTCTCAATTTTTTATTTCCCATATTGGAGTAAAACAGGGTGAAAATTTATCTCCTTTTCTCTTTGCTTTATATCTTAATGACTTGGAGACATTTTTTTTCAGATAACAATGTTACGTGTTTAAGTAAGTTTTCAGAGGTATGTCAGGAATCTTTACATATTTATATAAAACTGTTTTTAACATTATATGCTGATGACACAGCTCTACTGTCGGAATCACCAGAAGGATTACAAGAAACTCTTTTGATTTTTCAACAATACTGTGATAACTGGAAACTTAAAGTTAACACTAGTAAAACCAAAGTAGTTATTTTCAGTAAGAGAAAGAATGGACATAATCACAATTTTAAACTATATGGAGAAAACATTGAAATAGTAGAGTCATATTCATACTTAGGAATACTTTTTAATTTTAACGGTAGTTTTTGTAAAGCTCGGAAAAAACTTGCCGAACAAGCACAGAAAGCTTTATTTGCTCTGTATCGGAAAATAAAAAATATAAGCATCCCTGTCGATTTACAACTTAAACTATTTGACTCACTTGTAAGTCCAGTGTTAATGTATGGATCCGAAATATGGGGATTTGAAAATAAAGATATAATAGAGAAAATGCATCTTCAGTTTTGTAAAAACATTCTAAAAGTTCGCTCTAGTACACCAAATTATATGGTGTATGGGGAACTCGGCAGGTTTCCGTTGGAAACGATAATAAAACGTAAGATGGTCTTGTTTTGGAATAGTCTTTTATTAAACGACAATAAATTGTCGTCTATTATATACAAAACAATGTTTTCATTGCACCTGCAATTTCCTCAAAAATTTAAGTGGATTTCATATGTTAAATCAATATGCGATGAAAACGGGATGAGTTTTATCTGGGATAGTCAAATCTTAATGGATAGACAGTATTTAAAGACATTAATTACACAACAATTAAATGATCAATTTATTCAACAATGGTTTTCTCAAATGGAAACTCATCCAGAGGCTATTTTTACTCAGAATATAAAAATGAATTTGGTTTAGAAAATTATTTACTACGTTTAAATGAGTGTGATAGCGCATATATATCTAAATTGAGATGTTCAAATTTAAAAATCCCCATCGAAACGGGAAGATGGACCAACGTACCGAGAGAAGAAAGAATATGTCATCTTTGTGAGAATGGTCTTGGTGATGAATTGCATTATCTTTTTATATGTGAAAACGAAGTCTTAAAGAATTTCCGTGAGAAATATATCCCATCGTACTATACTGTCTATCCAAGAGATTACAAATTGATACGTTTATTAATGTTTTGCAATGTTGAACTATATAGAAATTTAGCAAAGTATTTAAAAATCCTTATTCGCACTATCTAATTGAAAAATACAATTAAACTTAACTATCAGTAACCGACAGTAGTGCTGTGTGTTCTGTCAAATTGGTTATTAAACTTTATATTAATATACTGTGAAAGTACAATTGTTCGTGGGGTTCCAATTTTCGTGGTATTCGTGGTTCGCTAAAACCACGAAATTAAATTCCCAACAAAATGCATTTTTCCTTTGAGTTTTAATACATAGAATTCGAAACAACGAATTTAAGTACCCACGAAATAGTGATATTTATGAAAACCACGAAAATTGATGCCCATGAATAAAAGTACATCCACAGTATTACATAATATTGTGTATTTGTGTAATTGTGTAGCTGATTACCAGAGACATTTTTTGTTTGGTATATGTTTTCATGTTTCTATGTTTATTTATGTTTTGTCCTCTTGTACACCTCAGTGTGTCTGGGCCTTAATAAAGTATTGTCTTGTCTTGTCCAAATCTTATTATTTTTTATTACAATCAATTGACTAGCTTTTTATCAATTAATAAACATTTGAAAATACATTAAGAGTGCCTTATAATTTAATTCAATTTTACAGTATTATTGAGGTGTCCCAAATGTATATAAAACAGAATACCTTTTCTTCATTACATTAATTCCTTTTAATTTATTAAATGAATTAAAATAATAATAACTTACTGCCTTTTGCTATCAAAAGTATCAATATTTGAAAAGGGTTAATTAAATGAAAATATGTACATAGTAATCAAATAGAGGTAATTTAACAGTTTATTTATTAGATTGATTATCATACAAGTTTCCAGCTGTTTGAGTTTCTTTCACGACTGTAATGGCGGATCTACAATTACTCCATCTGGTGATAATTCTCTTATCTAAGACAGACAATTTGAAAAACCTGTCTATATCTCGTATGAAAATGATAGTATGCAAACATTAATAGTCTTCGACAATTTCAGGAATATTACCAAAGTTTGAACCGGAATTAAATTGCCAAAGCTTATTTTGCATATATATACTTTATGCAATGATTCTCATCAAAATAAAATTCCTAAATCCTAATTAAGTTTAATGATTGCTGAAATATGGACCTAAAGTAAAAATTTAGCTAACTTCATTGATAGAAAATATAGGTTTAGGAAACCGAATTCTGCTATGGGTTTGGGGTACTACTAAAGATCTAACCATGTATACAAAGTATCATCTATGGCGTGTAGGTTCAGCCTTTGAATAATTTTCAAGCGATTCTTTATACATGTATTGTTGATGTGTTTAAAATTTAAACACTTGGAAACTAGCTCATTCGTAATTTTGAGAGGTACCAATGATCGTGTATCCAGCTAAAAAGTGAATACGCCCGGGTTATTTCCGCCAATTGACGAAGTGAAGTTTTTGGTCCAAGTTCGATACACTACGTTCATATATAAACTGTGAATTCGATGTAAATTTAACTTTTTATTCGTGGTCGGGTGTGTTACCTAAATCATCGGTAACTCCGAACTGAAGATACAACTGACAGGGTAAAACTTTTGCCTGTCTGTTGTATTTGGACTTGAGGTTGGGTTTTCTAATAAGGCTCAGTAAACAACGGGTACGTCTTTTCTGCATATGCGCATTTCTTGTCGAAATGCGCATATGCAGAAAGTAAATTCACAGTAACCTCGGTATTTAGTTATTTGTTACCACTGGGTCGATGCCACTGCTGGTGGACTGTTAGTCCCCGAGGGTATTCACCAGCCCAGTAGTCAGTACTTCGGTGCTGACCCGAAAGCCGATTATTTTTGGAACCTTACAATATCTAATTTTTTGTGAATTATGTTGAAAACTAAGGAGTATCTCCCTCATGCATAGCTCTGTCCTTAGCTAATTTTGGCTTTACATTTAGATCATATTTGGTTATTTGTTCTCTATCAGTTTTAAATATCTTTGAGTATATGGTCTTCCAAACATTTAGATTTTATCTGCACTGATGAGACATAAGTTGTCGAAATGCGCATATGCAGAAAGTAAATTCACAGTAACCTCGGTATTTAGTTATTTCTGAAGGCCTGAAAACAATCTAAGAATATCAAGTTTTTATGTTTATTTTCTGGAGACAAATCATCAAGTCATAACAAATATAATATATACAAACATGAAATAAAAGTAATTTGATAAATGTTAAGAAAATGCATTAAAATGTAGATGAAACACATAGTATGTATAAATGAGGTATACAGTTATTATAAGTTCATTTGCAATACATGTAACATGGAACGCAGACAAACGACATTGTAATTGAGATTTAAAGATGTAAAAATGTGTCGAACTAACTGTGCATACATTTATGAACTCTAGTCGGTCAACAATAAAAGGTGACAACGTCGCGCGATTAAGAGACAAAATAAAAATTCATAAAAGCATGTCGGTTGAACACCACAGTTGTGTTTGAACATAATATAACTCATTACTGACATCACATGTACATCTGGCTCGGACGGTTAGCCATATTAATAAAATAATATTTCTATTTCTGTCATATAAAAGAAATCTCTTTCTATGTAGTTCCTGATTGTAGTTAATCAATAATGTGCGTTTACTTTGAATGACTCTAAAATAGTCAAGTGTATTGCGGTATGGTTCGTATCTTAAATATGATAATAAAATTGCCTATTAAGAAAACTGCGTTATTTAAGATTTGTTTTATGCTGAATATGCTTGAACGCCCTTATAAACATCATTAAGTATTGTAAATATATGAACTAATCAGAATATAGCAGAACACATCAGTGTGAACCTACAGGTGAAACTATGCAACATAAATTCAAGATTGCTTGGCCTCATAGTTCAAGGCTTGATCATAAATTGGTATAACAAAACACCTGAGCCTTAACTAGAAAATCATACTGAAAAACTAAACATATATACAACAAACAACAAAGGTCGCACCTATCTTTACTTTAATAGCAAAACCAACAGGGGGATAACTCTATGTTCTTCTCTTAGAAAATTTACATACAAGGGGGACCATACCTGGTATTTAAGAGGGAAAGTAGCATATACAAATGACACAATACTAGTGAGCATGCACGTATCCAACGATTTGTATTTCTGTCTCATGTACAAGTAAACATTGATTTACTTAATATCATTTCTCTCTGATGAAACGATGAGCATATGCACAACATGTAAACAGACTTCTTCTGGGTGACAAATAAGGATAGCTAACCTGCCCTGGCCACTAGCATAGAAATTCTGCCTAAAGGCTTTTAACGACCAAGTCTTACCATGATAACAACTTGTTTTTCTACTTAAAAACTTGATATATGTTTGTTTGTCTTAAGCGGAAATGCAGCTATGACCCTTTGCTAATTAGAATAAAAATATCTTTGACGGTATGTGTATACTAAATGCACTCTCCCATATTCAAAAAGTAATTATACAAATAATAAAAGAAATAATAAAATGAAAAATAGACTTATTTACAAGTGTTAATCAATTATAAAAGGAAGACTTTAAATTTCACATAGAAATTTGGATCAAGCATTGTGTGGAATTTAGTGTTCTACTTTTTCTAAATCTCCAAAGCGTCACCATGAAAACTATATCATTACTAAGGATAGCTTTTGCTTAATTTTGTGTTTCCCTTTCAATATTAATTGATCAAATTTCTTTATTCAATAAATCTTCATTTCTGTTAAAATATATAAAATAAATAAATCTAAAAATAATTAGTAATCAATTTTGAACTTACCTGAAAACAATCCAAGAATATCAAGTTTTGATGTTTATTTTCTGGAGACAAATCATCAAGTGATTTGCTCCACGAAACAAACTTCTTGCGTAAACTTGGATTATTTTCAGCATTGACCAATGAAATTAGAATAACTATTTTCGAATTTCAAATAGCTGTCGATTCCTAAAACTTTGGGCGGGGTCAAACTGCTTAAGAAACTGTTGCTATGTCTAAAAATCAATTATCAAAATTATCTAACATTACTGGAGAATGACAATTGCCTGCTAATTAAATTTCCTATCTCTTGAGTAGACACCTGCCAAAGCAAACATGCTTTAACAGCAGTTATTTAATCCCTCCAAGAAACCTAAATAAGAAATATATGTCTCTCACTTTAGAGTGTAAAAAACAAGTTTGCAAATATTTGTATCCTGCTTAAAATTCGCTTCAAAAATGTTTATAAAATTACTAATGTTTTATGTAGATTCCAAAGTTAAGCTTGAATAACTTGATAAAATTCTCATTAAATGAAATATGACTAAACAAAAATAGATAATGTAGAAAATTCAAACTTTAATTAACTTAAGTTTAAAACTTTTATATTGAATAATCAATTACATTTGTTGTTTACTAATAAATTATTTTCTCTAAAATTTTAGCCTATTATACACCATGACATTAATACCAACAATAGCAGTTAGTGATGGATGTTTTGATATTTATCTGTATGATAGTGAAAATGACATATTGATGATTAATGAAGGGGAGCCAATTCCGTTAAGGGACGATGTACAGTCATTAAGTATTTCCTCCATAATTACCTTATGATTTGTTTTAAATCACCAGCTGCTCCGACCACAAATTCCGAGTAATATGAAAAAAAATAAAAGGATCATGTGGTTAAGAAAATCATAATGGTGCAGAAAAGCTTAAATCGATTGAAAAATCATTTCAAATGTCAAAGCAAGGTATAGGTTATTGAAAATTCCAAATAAAATGGCAGCTAAGGCAAAGGAGATTCGATTTGACAGAATCGATTAAGACACAGATTCAGATTAATGCATCTGAGAATAAATCAAGAAATGATACAGAAGATATGGACACCTCATCACCAAATTTGGTGTCAGACGCAAGCAGTTTATCTTCTTGGGCATATCACAACTCATTTTGATGGCAGTGCTATTAGAAAATGTCAAAAATCATAAAAAAAGTCTGTCTAAACTGGGACGCAATCTACATTCTTTGTGTAGAAAAAGGTATCAGCAGGATATTCCCTGTACATCTGTTAAAACTTGCTCTTAACTCCAATGACCTGAGGATTGTGAATTCATTCTGGCATTTCAGTGATACTATTGATGTCTACTGAAACTTATGATGATACCAGCAGGCAAGGCTGCTTGCATTGGCCTACAGCACATTGTTGTACACTTATTTTAATGTGTGTAGCCAAACCACAATTTAAATGATGAATGAAATGTAAATTTTGCATTGATTTATTATTAAAATGATGGTATGAAAATTGGTACCTTACCCACAAAAATAAAAGAATCCATAGTAGTTAATTTAATAAGTTTTTTTTTAACGCTAGCGCTGCAAAATTGATTTGTAGATTGAAGATTATTAATTATTAACTATTTGGTACATAATTGTCAGCCATTTACCATTATGTACACTGAAAATTTTCTTTGGGAAAACGCCGTATCGAACCAAACAAAATTATATTTTTTTAATGTTTTTGTTTTTTTATTATTTTGGATTTACGCCTCTTATACCAGGTGGTACGGGGTCTAAAATCAGTAAGTTAGAATTGTCTGATATTTTCATGATTTACACTTTGTTACAAGAGAAAACAAAGAAATAGAATAAAAATTTGGGGTCGCCGGCCATATGAAAAAGAAATATGACATGTAAAAATCTGCTGTTTTGGTTGTAATGATAGGGAAAATTAGAGAATTTTTAACAAAATTTTAATTCATTTCAGTTGCATCAGATGAGAGTTTTTAAAAGTTGGTTAATTATTTTGTTGTTTAGGCAGCACCATACTGTTGCATTGTCTCAGACTAAGTTAACAGGCCGATGTACCTCAAAAATACGCATAACGTTTTTTTTTTTTTTTTAGTTGTCAAGAATTACAGATAGTGGGAAACAAATGCACACATTCTAGTTATTTTTTGTGAAAAGTTCAAATGGAAAGTGTGTGTAGTTCAAACAAAAATATATCGTTAAAATATATTTTAATTATACCCCATGCAACGGAGTTGACCCGTCCATTTGTCTGTCCGTCCGACGGCTGCTACTCCTCTGTAATTGCTTGACGGATTGCTTTCATATTTAGTAGGATTGTTGGTCGTGATGTGTAGATGTGCATACTGTACAAACATATCGATTGGTTAATTTTTTTATGTGACTTGGACTTTTTTCAGTTAAAATACCTAAGTACCATCTTGTCACTGCAACTCTTCTGAAACTACCGAATGGATTGCTTTCATATTTGGTAGGATTGTTGGTTATATTGTGTAGATGTGCATACTCTGCTGCCTTTTTATGGGAGTTATTGGACTTGGACTATTTTCAGCTAAAACACCAAGTATCATCTTGTCACTGTATCTCCTCTGAAACCACTAAATGGATTGCTTTCATATTTGGTAACATTGTTGGTCATGATGTGTAGATGTGCATACTATACTGCATTTTTTATACTATAGCAAACAATTTGAAGTAGTATAATGGTATGGCGCTGTTGTCGTCTGTAGACACTTTTGTTTTTAGTCAATAACTCAAGTTCCAGTTGACCAATCCTTAATAAATTTTACCATAGTGTTTATTGGCACAAAATGAAGGCTGGGATGGGTTTTGGTAATTTTGGCCCCTCCCGTTTTTATACCCCGCCACACGAAGTGGCGAGTTATTATGTGATACCCTCAGTCGTGTGTCCGTCCGTCCGTCCGTCCGTCTGTCCGTCCCCCGAAGATTTCCGACTGATAACTTGTGAACAAAATAACACTAGGTCTTCAAACTTGGTATGCAAGTTGCTTATCACAAAACTCAGGTCAAGTTCGATTTTGGATTCAGAGGTCCAAGGGGTTCTGGAGTCATGCCCCTTGAAACTTTAAAATTTGCGAATTTTAGGGTTTCCGACTGATAACTTGTGAACGATATAACACAAGGTCTCCAAACTTGGTATGAAAGTTGTTTACTACAAAACTCAGGTCAAGTTCGATTTCGGGTTCAGAGGTCAAAGGGGTTCTGGAGTTATGCCCCTTGAAACTTTGAAATTTTGCGAATTTTAGGGTTTCCAACTGATTACTTGTGAACAAAATAACACAAGGTCTTCAAACTGGGTATGTAAGTTGTTTACCACAAAACTCAGGTCAAGTTTGATTTTTTGGTTTAGAGGTCTAAGGGTTACTGGAAACTTTGAAATTTTGCAAAGTTTAGGGTTGGGTACTCATAACTTGTGAATGAAATAATATACTTCAAACATGGTATGTAAATTGTTTACCACAAAACACAGGCCAAGTATAATTTTGGGTTCGGCGGTACACATTGTTGTGGAGTTACGCACCTTTTAACTTCAAAAATTTGTGAAACATGGCTAGTATCATGTCATCCACCATTACTATTTTTATAAAAGGGGCAAAAAGGACAAACTTGGGTGTTTTCACCTATTTGGCTGAAGAATATTTATTATTTAATGGATTTTGATTGGGTGTCTTTCAGTCTATTCCTAATTAAATTTCCTATCAATAATATGCCAATGGATTTTATGTGGCATGTACCGTTCACGAGATAAATGTGGCCCAAAAGGAGCGATTTTCAAAAATTTCATTTTTTAATTTTAGTCCGATTTTAATGCAGTTTTTTGCAATGGATTCCTTTTGAAAATGAACATAGAGCTGCACCATCAGATTTTTGACAACTTGTTTCTTTTCTAAGCTTAGTGGGGCCGAATGGGGACAAAATTGTAAATTTGTGCCTATACTTTTTATTTTTCTTCCAATTTCGATGGGATTTTTGTCTTTGGATTCCTCTTGATATAAGTTTTCAGTAGTATGTCAGCGGATTTAGTTTAGCTCTTACAGTTTTCCAGCTACAAGGGGTCAATGGGGCCACAATTTCAATTTTTAGAAAGGTTTCTTTTCTGATGTCACGACCCTGTCAGTTGAAATGACGAAAAACAGGTGCGTCAATTTGAAAAACCAGATTGACCAAAATCATATTTTTTAATTTAAACAATTAGATATTGAGGAAATAAAGTAATTCACACAAATTTGAAAGAATTTGGTGATCATTTAAAAGAATTATTCAAGAAAACGATTCCACACCCCCTTTTAACGGAAAAATTATCATCGGTAAACTTCGGGTGATCCCGGAAGAATGGTTTGTCTTCAACGGATTAAATAAAGTGCATCTTTGCTAATATAATTGAAATCTTCATTTTTTATCAGATTTCGAAGGGATTTTTTTTCTTTGGATTGCTCTTGACAAAAGCTTTCATTTTAATTCAACCAATCTGGCATAGCTCTTACTGTTTCTATGCTACAAGGGGTCAAAGCGGCCAAGGAATTTAAGGGGAAATAGTTTGTGTGCAGCTAATAACTATATCACGCTCTTTACTGTGTCCTCATTCATTTTGAGATACACTTGTTCAAATTTTAGTGTTCGACGTGCTGCGGTCGTATCATTCTGCGCTCGGCGTAGCCCTTTATTGATCGGATTATTATGCCCCCGGATCTTTAGATCGAAGGCATATTGTTTTTGCCCTGTCTGTCTGTCTGTCTGTCTGTATGTATGTCCGCAACTTTAACCTGGCTCATAACTTTTAAACCAGATGTGATAGGACCTTCATATTTAAGTATGTGTGTTGATCATGTAAAGCTGAACAGCATTATGCAAATTGCAAATTTCACTAAGGTCAGGTGAAAGGTCAAGGTCATAGAGGTCAAAAGGTCAAAATCTAGCTTTTGCTATAGCTCGTTAATTACAATTGATAAAGGCTTGATATATATATGTGAATAGATCTAATAAAGCTTAATACAAATCTACCAAAAAAATTTGGGTCAGCTCAAAGGTCAAGGTCACTGAGTGCAAATTTGAAAACTTGGACAAAAATTTTAACATTGCCTATATCTTTTCAACCAGATGTGATAGGACCTTCATATTTGGCCTGTATATTGGTCATGTGAATAGATCTAATAAAGTTTAATACAAATCTACCAAAAAAATTTGGGACAGCTCAAGGATCAAGGTCACTGAGTGCAAATTTGAAAACTTGGACAAAAACTTTAACATTGCCTATATCTTTTCAACCAGATGTGATAGGACCTTCATATTTGGCCTGCATATTAGTCATGTGAAGCTGAACAGCATTATGCAAAGTTTGCTAAGGTCAGGTCAAACGTCAAGGTCACAGAGGTCAAAAGGTCAAAATTAGATTTTTGCTATAGCTCGTTCATTTCAATTGCTCGAGGCTTGATGTTCCATGTGAATAGATCTGTTATAACTTAGAACAAATCTATCGAAAAAATGTCAGTCAGGTCAAAGGTCAAGGTCACTGAGGGCAAATTTGAAAACTTTTAACATTGCCTATATCTTTCTAACCAGATTTTATAGGACCTTCATTTTTGGCCTGTATATTGCTTATATGAAACTGAACAGTATTATCCAAATTTAACTTAGGTCAGGTCAGGTCAAGGTCACAGAGGTCAAAATCTAGATTTTGTTGTAACTCATTAATTATAATGGCTAGAGGTTTCATATTATCTAATAGAGCGCAGTACAAAACCACCAAAAACAATTTTTGGTCATGTCGAAGGTCAAAGTCGCCGAGTGAAAACTTTAACATTGCCTATATCTTTTCAACCAGATGTGATAGGACTTTCATATTTGGCCTGTATATTGATCATATAAAGCTGAACAGCATTATGCGAATTTCATTTAGGTCAAGGTCACAGAGGTCAAAATGTCAAATTCTACATGTTGCTTCTAGCTTTATAATTATGATTGCAAGAGGCTTGATTTTCTATATATGAATAGATTTAATACAGCTTAGTACAAATATCTACTTAATCTTAATTTCTAGTGATTGCAGTTTCAGCAAGTTTATATTGTAGACATGGTTGCTACCGGGGGCATAGTGTGTCACAAACACATCTTGTTTTTCATGGAGTTATTGGATTAACCCTATTTTCTGCTAAAACACCAAAGTATCATCTTTCCATCGCAATTCCTCTGAAACCACTTCAATTATCTTGTGCAGAGAGATTGTGCATATATCAAAGATGTACATGCTACTTGGATTTTGATTTTTGATACTTTTTGACATAATTACACATTGGTGAACTTTGTCATTTTTATGCCCCGCCCACGAATGTAGAAGGGGCATATAGTGTTACCCTTGTCCGTCCTTCCGTCCGTCTGTCCTTCCGTCCGGACGTCCGGTTAAGTTTTGCGTTAAAGTCCATTTCTCAGTAACTGTTAGAGATAAAACAATGATAATAGGTCAGTAGGTAGATCTTTGATAGTACTACATAGTTGGTAGTTTGACTCTTTGACCTATATTTCATGCTTGAGTGACTCTGGTTCAGTTTTATGTTTAAGTCAATTTCTCAACAACCGTACAATATAGGACAATGATAATTCATCAAATTAATTGCCTTGAAGAGTACTATCCAAATCTTTGACAATTAGGCGGCTTTGACCTATATTTTACGTTTCAGTGATTTTGGTTAAGTTTTGCGTTTACGTCCATTTCTTAACAAATGCACATTATAGGACAATGAAATTTCATCAAAGTATTTCCTTGATGAGTACTAACCAAATCATTGACAATAAGGTGGCTCTGACTTACATATTACTCTTCAGTGATTTTGGTTAAGTTTTGCGTTTAAGTCCATTTTTCAACAATTTCACATCATAGGACAATGATATTTTACACAGTAATTGCCTTGATGAATGCTGTCCAAATGAATGACAATTAGGTGGTTTTGACCGACATTTTAATATGAAGATATCCTTTGCGATAAATCTTTTGGCGGGGCATCAGTGTCTTGCAGACATATTCTCTTACATGAGTTATGTATGATATTGCTGAGAGGGTACTACCCAATATCAATGAGTAAATAAAAACATGGATGTAGCATTGCTCGACATTCAGGATGAATTCCTCTGAAATAAGTGCTAGGGGCTGTCTTGAACTTGCTTTGAGGTATGAGCAAAGCTCATTATGGAAGGTCTAATGATGATTTCAAGATGATGAACAACTATATCAGCGTTGTTCCATTGTTTTATTCAACTATGTATTTGTAGAGACTTTATCCCATATGCATTTACTCAATATCTTGTAATTGTTTTTTAATGAGCAAAATGTTGAACAGTAACGTAGTCTAGTTATTTCAGGCCTTCTCTTTCTCGCAAAATTTTGCTTCGTTTTCCTGTTCACATTCGCTGAATAATGACATGTTTTGATCGTTTTCCATTGGTGGGGATAATTCTGGCACGTAGTTCTTTTGAAGCTCTACCTCATTTAAACTCTTAAGCCATTCCTCTCGCTTAAAATAAAAACAAATTGAGAATATTAATTTTTTAATGATTAAATTTCACTGTTATGATTTAATGTAAAATCATATTATGAAAGTTGCCTTGAACACGTAATGGGTCAATAATTTCATTTTGTTATTCTTACACTTATATTGTGAAAATGTTTTTTTGTTATGGCCCTTCTTCATTATTTTGCTATTTAACTGCTATGGTTGTTAGATATAAACGTTATGTTTATTAACGTTATGTTGACTATTATATGAGCATAATCATTCCTTTCTGTGTTTACAAATACATCAAAAAGGTATGGAAGCGTTGTTCCAATGCTTTGTTTTACCTTGTAATTATAGAGACTTTGTCTCATGTACATTTACTCAATATCCCTTCATTGCTTCTGGAAAAATCCTCAAAGAAATGTATGTTTTTTTCTACTTATTAAATTGTAATTTAATTTCAATTTTATATCACAAATTGTCTTTCAATGTACTCAGTTAACATTGTTTTTTAAATGTTTTGATTTGATCTGCACAGAAGAGATATAATTGTCGAAATTGTCATACGTAAAAAGTAAATTCACAGCAACTTGGGTATTAGCACTGGGTCGATTATGCTGGTTGACTGTTATTTACTAGGGTATTTACCAACTCAGTAGTCAGTATTTCGGCCTGAAAAGCGATCCATTTTGGATTTTCCCCATTTAGATCGTATCGGTTATTTGTTCTCTATCAGCATTAGGAATTTTTCAGTTCATGGTTTTTCAAATGGTTTGATTTGATCTTCACTGAAAAAAACATAACTTGTCGAAATGGCCTTCTGCAGAAAATAAATTAGTAGTAACTTCGGTATTTAGATATTTAGCAATGCCCATACTATTTATTGTACGGACTTTGTCTCTGAAATCATCATGATACATCATATCGTTTGGTTATAATTTGCATTTAACTACCTTTTCAAACTTAACTCCAAAATAAAGTTTCTTTCTAATTTGGAAAGGCAGAAATGGGAAAAAGTGATCAAAAAACGACAGCACATATCTTACATCAACATCTTCTGACTTTTCCAAACCTAAATATGAAAGTATAAAGAAATATAAAAACGTCCAATGAAAATGTTAATTATTTTGTACATGTGGTTTGAACTACCTTTATGATGTATTTTATACTGCTCTGTTCAACATAAACCAAATTTAATAAATTAGGATGTTTGCGTCATATTCTTGCCATTTTTATGGACTATGATTTTACTCTTACTTATAGGCTAAAGGTGTTCTGCCATATCGATGAACTTATTTTGTTATCTCTTGTAGGAATGCTTAACTTATTTTGCAATATCGATTAACTTATTTTATATCTGTTGTTGGTATGCTAAACTTACTTTACCATAATGATCGATTTTGATCTGTCTTTTCGTTGTGTGAACTTTTTCCATTGTTTAGTATTACTATGTATTTGTAGAGACTTTGTCTCATTTGCTTTTACTCCATATCCCTTCAGTGTTAATACCAATTACAATAATAAGTCTTACCAGTAAATAAGCTTGTCACAGTGGAAATTATAATACAATATATTACTCCTAAAGGACCAATCCAAACGTAGGATAAAGCATAGTATTTTTCTATTCCTTGGCTGAAAAATTATAACATTGAAAGCTGGAAATAAGTTATCTAAAGGAAACAGGTAGAGAAAAAATTAAAATCATTGAATAACCTAACAGGCCAGACAAACTCTTTCTTTTTTAACACTCATAAAAACTTTATTTCACCTTATTGGTGTTTTAATAAAAATTACCTGGTTACAGCATTAGCCAAGACCAACTCCTGTAGGTCTATTTCTCACAAACAATACATGATTTCTTTATGATATTGCATCATAACATTCACCTTAATGAGTACTACCCAATGTATCAAGAATAAGGTGTCGATGTCCTACATTTCATACTGGCTGGAACAACGGAATTAGAATACCAAAGGAACAAGGGAAGCGATGACTGATGTCCAAAGACATGGCAAAAACGGTAACAGATAAAAACAAAGACAAAACAAGGACGTGAGACAGCTACAATGCACGGAAATAAAAAGATAACATTAAGAACTAAGGCACTCATAGTGTGAACTGCCATGAAAACCGGGAGTGTCATCAGGTGCTCCGGAAGGGTAAGCATGTCCTGCCCCGCTAGGGACACCCGTCACACTATCAGTGAGGTATATACTGTTTTGAAAGGTCTGTTTGGTAGCGGATTGGTTAATGTCATTTTCTAACCCTTAGACAGAAAGCCAATAAAATACATGGCACATGTTACTTCTCTACCCTTCAAACAGTGTCATGATGAAATTTTCCAAAAAAGATTTCGAAAAGCTTTTTGCAAATCTCTATAGTATTGAAACATTCACAAGGACAAATCGGTAGCACAAACATCACTGACGAAGACAATTGACATTGGTTAAATTTTGCTCTTAGGTCCATTTGTCATCAACTATAGATGAAATCTTTATAATATATTCATCAACTATACATAATTATTTAATGATATTGCCCATTCATCTTTATGAATACTCCCTAAAGCTCCAAGAATTAGGTGTTCATGACCTACATTCAACAATTGAGTGATGTGGAATTTTGCATTTAGGTAAATGTTTAAAGACGTTTGCATGCTATCTTTATGGTATTACGTCACAACATTCACCTTTATGTGTACTACCCGAGTTAGAAACAATAAGGTGTCAATGCGAAACTAGTTACTAGATATCCAGGAAGAATGTCTTATAAATTACTTAAATTAATGTTAATATGTCTACACATGAAAATTACAATTACAATATCAACTATATATATATATATATAAATGATTATCAACTATATATATATATATAAATGATAATCACCATGATTATCTTGCTATAAGTGAAACCGGTTGGGAGAGACAAAATGTATTTTTTATGTGATTTGAACTATTTTTTAATGTAAATATAATTTAGTGCAATTTCAAATTTTAATTTTTTACTATTTGTGCGACTTGTGAGGATATATTTTCAACAATTTTTTCCATATATATATATATATATATATAGCAATAAAATTCCAACATAACCGGATCATGCATAAAGTTATTTAATCTTCACTAGTACTTTCATGTTTCATAACAATCTTCAGGTGAAAGCTAAATAATTGTAACTATAGGACGTTAGTTAAGTGCGTAACGTCATTGTACAATTATTAAATGGGAGATAATTGGAAAAAAAATGCTCTAAAGTCAAATACGTTAATCACAATACAGTTAAAGTTTTTCAGTTTTTTTTAAAATTTTTCCGTTTTATAAAATGAATGTAAATTGCGAAATCAAAAGGTCAATAAAGGAAAAATATTTCATTGAAAAATTTAAGCCGAGCTTAAACATGAACTAAAAAACTTAAACTATATTGTGATTAACTTTGTGACCGATTTTGACTTCGTTATATGTATCCCCCCATTGTAGTTAATTGATATATTGTTTCTTCACTTTTATATGGAAATGAATTGGATTGTTCATTCTTATTGTATGTTTCGAGAGCAACTGAATAAAAAGTAGTTCAGAAATTTTGATGCAGTAAAACGGAATGCGTACGTAGAATTATGTGAAACTAGAACTTGCTCTCTATCATAACTTTTATATTGTTATTATACTTTTGTAGTAATTAATGTAAAAAAGTATCGTTAACTTTCAGAAATGCAAATAATGGAACAATCGACAAATTTATTTTTGTGCTTAAACACTAATAAGCAAAATGAAGCGTAAATGACAAAAGTTTTAAACAATGAAAAATATCATTATAGTTCTATGCAAATGACTTTTGCACTATACTTATAAAAATATTGCATATTACTCGAATTTATT
This sequence comes from Modiolus philippinarum, assembly GCA_002080025.1. Lineage (NCBI taxonomy): Eukaryota > Metazoa > Mollusca > Bivalvia > Mytilida > Modiolidae > Modiolus > Modiolus philippinarum. Next base: position 28,442 of record MJUU01059285.1, on the reverse strand, counting down.
GAACAGGTTGGGCGTGGCTTAATTTTCTCTGTCTTGTAGGTAATTATAACACTAATTATCCCGATAAAATTAACCCTTCCAACAATCAGGTCAATTGAATAGAGTAATAAATGGTTAGAAATGTGTGTCGTAAGGTCATTTTTATTGTTTTGAAATTTTGTACATACGAATCTTTTTTTCATTATATAAATAAGCTTGATGTGCTAGGTACAGCAAGTTGTTTCTACCTTGTTTCTCCGCAAGTTAGAATTATTTAGATTGATAATATTAAAGAAAGAAACTTTATGGGGTCTTGTTAACGAAGCTGTCTTAGGACTAAGATATGTCTTAACATGGTCTTTTGACATGTTTTAGTCCTTAGTCAGGTTAACGAACGGGTCCTAAATCAGGATATATCCTAAAATCAATCCGAAATTTAAGACACAAAAAGAGGTGCCCTAAGAGTGTCTTAAGTTAAAAATGTTGACTAAAAACTACTATTTTCCACTTTTGTACATCAGATTCGGGAACAACTGATCAAGTTATAAGCTACAGTACAGGTACGATTTTACTCGCATCGATACTTTATTTACATTTATATCCAACTTGCACGATTTCATCCTTTGACTGGGCTTGTGTGACATGACACGATAACATCTTGATGACAGTTCAATTATGTAAACTACATGTGTATAATACATGTAATGATTAGAATACAATACCCAAAATTTTGTTCATTAAATTTTGATGCGATTTGATTTCATACATCATTTTATAGATATCACAATTAGTTTCAACAAAGTTATTCCAAAAATATCAATTTATTCAATACTTCATTTTCTCACTTGCATTGTTTCTGATTCGTTGCATAGTTTTCAACTCTTATAAACTGTTACTTCGGTATTTTCTTACTTTTGATCATCTTTTCTATTGAAATAATTTTATTATATTTTTATAAGGACATTAATAAGGATATCCTAAACTAGGATAGTTCTAAGATAGCTTTGTTGTACAATCTCATACATGTCTGAAGATGGTCTTAACAGTGTCCTTAAAAATGTCCTAAGTCATGTCTTACGACATATCTTGAGATAATTTCATTAACACGGGCCCTGGATATTAAGAAATGTACACAATATACTAGTAATCGGTATTTTGGAAATTTAACCAATCGATAAAATATCTCTCCTGCATAATCACTATCATCATATTTTCGATATAAAAAATCATAAATTGAATGTAACTAATACAGATTTACATATACGTACGGTTCAAACTGCATGTTGGTGTCTGTTGTGACATTTGATACACAATCAAATTGTGAAGTAAAATTTATGAACGTGGTATTTTGACAAAATGAACACTGATCAGTTGGAGGCATCGTTGCCCAAGGTGTTGATCTCAAAGAAGTGGAAAAAACTTTCCCAACAGCTAGCCAAGCTGACAGTATCACAGCGGAGACTGTCCCAGTCACTGCTCCCTTATTGTAATGAAAATAAACTTATTCATTATTGTGTAAAAATGTTTAATCCATTTTATCTGTTCAAGTACCAGAAAACAACACTTCAACCAAATATCAAACCGAATTCCAAATGATCAATAGTTTTACTGACACACAAACATGTTTGTTAAACCTAAGGTTTAACTCCCTTCATCGCAGTTTTGTCCTTAACTGTATTCGATATTGCAGTTCATTCGGATTTCGTTTGGTTTTATGCATTTTAAAAAGGATTTCCTATGTTTAGGTTATAGTGCTGCTGATGAGGAATAAATTTCCGAAATGGCCATGTAGGTCATTTAAATTGTTGCAGTTGGAGTTAGCATATGTGCTATGGTCTCATGTACATTTACACCATATCCTTTCATTAGATATTGAGTAAATATTATTGCATCTATTCCTTTTGTATAATTTTTTTTCTAAAAAGTTGTTTTTGTTGGTTTTTATTCTGTTATGGCTTTTTATATGGGATTCCAGGGTGTGGAGAAATTTTTTTCACGTATATCAATTGTCGAAAAGGAAACATATCTGTATTATATTATAAACATCATATGGATAACAATTACACTTAACTCCTTGAAACACGTGTACAGCATTACAAAATTTCACTGTTAACTATGCAACTTTGGTATTTTGGTATTTTTCTGTCTTTGTAGGTGATTACTGTTATCTTGACTTTATAATTCCAATTACGAGGTTGTTCTTACATACTGTATCAGTTTAGATGTTATTTTGCAAATCAGCAAACTTATTTTTTTTCAAAATCTGTTTTGCTTGTAAATTTGTAAAATGAATACAAGCTTACAATCACAATTTAACTTTCTAGGTTGTTATGATTTTTAAGACATATTATACAATTATTAAAATATAAATATGTTGTGCGATGGCCACAAATTAACTATGAAACAAAATAAAATGGTATAGTTGGCCACGATTTAAAGATAAAAAACACAAAATGTACAAATTAAAAAAACACATAAAAATGACAAAATTTTTTGTCATTTTTATGTGTTTTTTTATTTGTACATTTTGTGTTTTTTATCTTTTAATCGTGGCCAACTATACCATTTTATTTTATGCAATTATGGCCTGTTGCAGAAGTGAATAAGTTTTTTATTCACCGAGACCATCGGTCGCGGTGAATATCTGTGTTTCCAGCTCAATAAAAAACGTATTCACCAATACGAAAGACCATGATTGTTTTATTATATAGTACACTGATATATTATGACGTCACAGAGTGAAAAAACACTCCGGCAGCTGAATACATTTATTTATTGGCCTTTCACGATTTCAATACAAATACAGTGTTAAATCAACACAACTATATAATAAAAACGTTTATTGTATAGCAGCATAACATTTTACGATGAAAGCAACCTAATAAAAGCATGTTATAAATTTCCATATTGAACTCTAGCAAAAATAACTTAAATATCATGACGTCAATGACAGCAAAGCCCTTTTATTAACTTTATTAACATGAATTAAAGCTTTGTTTTACAAAAAAAGTGTTATTGAATGAATATTGTGGAATTACCTTCCTCGTTGAATATATACTACTGAACATA